>CALNHX010003014.1:0-161307 GCA_940337035.1 Agriotes lineatus
AATAAATCGATTAAACGTAATATACCTTACAAAGTCCCTTCAGTAAGAAGTTATAGGGCCTCGAAGTTCAATTTTTTATTTTTTATTTTTTTGTTAATTTCCACAAACGTAGAGATATCGATTTGAATTTTGGTATACATGCTTACTATTTTGTAGTGCAGTAATAGGAAAAATTTCATAAACTAGTCTTGACTGTAAGGGGTACTTTACCTATCTTTCAAAACTTTTTTTAGCTCTAACTTTGTTATCTGTAACATTTTCTAAAATTTTAGGTTATTTTCTGAAAGAGAATTAAAATGCACATAATAATAACGTAGTTCATAATGTAGTTCATAAACGTAAGGGCAACCGTTTATCTTAAAATGCCTATAAAAGGTTTTTGATTGTCATTAAAACGTGCAATTATCAAGTAGCCATGATCACAAAAACAATGGGTAATGATAGAAATCTAGTAAACAACAACAAGAAATCAATTAATGACGTTGGTGACATCAGTTTTTCGAAAATGCTGCGACATAACGAACCTTTCAGCATTGGAGAATTCGTTATGTGGCGGCATTTTCTTAAACATAAAAGAACAAATTCTTATGTCACTAATGTCATTAATTGATTTATCATTGTTTTTTACTAGATGACCATTGTTTTTGTGATCATGGCTACTCGATAATTGAATTATTGCACGTCTTAATGACAACCAAAAATCTTTGATGGGCATTTTAAGGTAAACGGTTGCTTTTAGGCTTAAGAACTAAGAGTACATTATTTTTGTGTTTTTTAATTCTCGTTCAGATAATAACCTAAACTTTAAAAAAATGTTACATATAATGAAGTTAGAGTCAAAAAAAGTTTTCAAAGATAGGTAAAGTGCCCAATCGATATCTCTACATTTGTGGAAATTAACAAAAAAATACAAAAATAAACTTCAAGGCCCTATAACTTCTTACTGAAGGGACTTTGTACTAAGGTATATTAGGTTTAATCAATTTATTATGACGTAAGAAAGCTATGATTAATCGGTGTCCCATTATTTTAGGGACACCCTGTACATATATAGTATAATCAAAAATGATTTTCATCTAGCATGGCCATGGAATACTTCCTAATTTATGAATGCAACTATAACTCATTTACAAAGTAAATGTCATATTTTGACATTAAGTATAAATGTAGTTGCATTCATGGTGCATAGAATACAAGGTGAAACGTTCTGCAGAATCGATGCATTGTGAGCGGACCTCAAATTCAACCAATAAGAAATGGGCCCACAAAGGGCACGATTGGCAGTACTGAAGTGTATTGTTGAAGACACTGTCGATGTCAAATTCGAGGTTAGGATTTGCGTCAGTTGGTGTCAAACTGACGAGAAACCTAACCTGATAACCTCGATTTTGACATCGACTGACAGTGCCAGCAACAATATACGATTGCGGCCATGGTTACACCATGATCGCGGCTATGATGGATTTCCTGACTAGGCCCATTGGGGATTGGTTGACATCTCCCCTCTACTTTCTGAACGACTGAGCATCTCCGTTTCACCTTGTATTCTTTACACCATGTGGCATTAGGAACTATTCCATGGCCGTACTAGATGAAAATAATTTTGGATCATACCTACTTTATTTAGTTACAAAAGGTTACTAATGTCTAATGACATTGACATTTTTAACTTTTGGAAATTACTTCAGCTAAAGAAAACTCATTAGTGGCATCTTTCTGAAGTGGAAGGATAATTTATGTTATTTTCAACAACTTTAATTCACTGGATGAATGAATAATTATGGACTGTTAAGTTTTGCTTCAGCTTTGGTATTTCTTTTACCAGCTGTGCCTTACACCGTTAAAATAATGAGTAGGCAAGGCCTGCTCAGAATAACAAGTGTAGTAAACGGAGTATAAAAGGTTAAAAATAAAAGAAAATTTCACCGCACACTTATAACACATTACAAAAATATAGGAAAAAATCTGGTGTGATACACTCACACAACTTCCTTTTACAGTGATCTTATAATTAGTAAAAAATTTCATTTTTAATTTTTAACCATTTGTTAAAAATTTTCAAAAATTACAAATTCTACAAAAACGGTACAAAATCGAGTGTTAGTTGAAGAGACAAATTTTCTCTAGAATTTTAAGGTGAATTCAAAAATGTAATAATATACCGGGTGTTTTATTTAAAATAGGAGTTAATAAAAAAATAGAAAAAAAACAAAAGACACCCACTTTAGAAGTATTCAACTGGAAAATCACCTATCTCACATCAATACACATTAAAAATGTAAGAAAAATGTAAACTTTAAAAAAATCGTTAGAGCCGTTTTTGAAAAAATCGGAAAAAACTGAAAAATCACAAGAGTAAACACCTACTTCCGGTTATGCGATTTTCTTCAAAAGCTTGCTGTCTCATCTACATAGTACACAAAACTTATATATGAAGTTTCAACGCCATACCTCTTTTCGTTTTTGAGATATTCTGTTCACAGACAGACAGACAGACACACAGACACACTCAGACAGACAGACCAATGAAAAAAAATATGTTTTTTGGGATCAAGGGACTCTAAAACGTGAAGATCCGTTGAAAACTCAATTTCGAATTTTTGGGGTGAATCCAATACTTCCTTTATAGTAAAAGGAAGTAAAAAGTGCCCATTTCTTAAGTTAAGATTGATATTTTGACAAAAAAAATCAGATTTACACAACAAAATTTAAATTTTTTACGGCACACTTTCAGACACTTGTTTAATGGGAAACTATTAATAACAAATTGATAATATGCAAATTTTATACACTGAAATTCAAAACGTATCAACTTACCAACCTTCGTTTATACACGAACACCCTGTATAAAAGCTTTATGTAGTGGGGGACACTGTGAAGGTCAGCTGCAGATATAACCTGAATTAGAATCTTATTAACCTAACAAATTTGTGTCAAACAGCTGTTGCGGTTTATGTGTATAATATATAAATATCCATAATCTTATACTATCTCCTACTTATTGTGTAAAAGTTAAATTCTAGTAAAATTTTTCCATTTCTACATAATGGTCTTTTTAGATATAGAAAAAAAATATTACACATTGCAGAACAAAATGGCTCAATGGATAGGCTACATGGTATCTGTTGAAACAGATGATAAAGGAACATATCAAGGAGAAATTTCGGCAGCTACTGGTTCTGAAATTGTTTTAATAAAACCATTTTGTAATGGAATTCCATGTGTAACTCCTGAAGTAATAATTAGGTAAGCAATTTCAATTCATTCTTAAGGGAATTACATTGGTGAACTACCTACATAATTTCACTCCAAATTAGAATTAACTTATTTTGTTTCGGCCACTTTCACATTTCAGCAGTAATAGTCCATTCTACTCGACAATAACCTATGAATCTTGAAAATGTCGATACCAAAAGTATTTAGTATTGGTGACTATAATGTGAAAATGGCCTTAAGTTTGAAATTTCATTTGTAAAGTGTAGTTTACTGTAGAAATCTCAAAAAATGTTTACTTACGTACCCAAGGTGGGGCATATTCTACCAGTTCAGTGCTTGAATGAGATACTAGTACAGAATAAATACAACATACTGCATAAAGTAATAACTTTTAATCACTCAAACTTCTGTATTTACAATTTGTACAAATACACTACTCAAAAGAAAAAAGTAGTCACGTATTCAAAGCGGCGTAAATTTATTGAGAGTTTAGGAATCTTGTTGAAACTTGGTATATATGTAGATAAATTGTTTATTTGGATAATGCTACATGTTTTTAAAAAAAATAATTAAATTTGTAATTTCTGTATAGCTTCGAGCTTATGAGTAACAAAAACTAAAGTAATCTAGGAAATTTGTGAGTCAGTTTTACTTCATTAATTATGATGACAATAAATTCAATACGAAGTATTGCCTCCTCTTGCTCGAATTACTGCTTGACAGCGTCTTGGCATGCTTCAAATTAGCCTACGAATCACATCCTGTGGGATGCGCTGCCATTCTTCTATCAGAGCTTGTTCCAACTGAGGAAGGGTTTATGGAGGGGTTGAACGAGTGTGAACAGCTCTTCCCAGCATATCCCACATGTGCTCTATGGGATTCATGTCCGGACTACATGATGGCCAATTCATTGTTTGAATGATAATTAATCACTGTTTGCGACGTGTGGCCTAGCATTATCATGCATGTACACGAATTCCCGACCAATATTTTGGGCATACGGACGAACATGTACATCTAGGATTTCATTTATGTATCGTTGTGCATTCAGAGCACCATTTCGAACAATGACAAGCTCAGTACGGGTATCTAATGTGATGCCGCCCCATACCATTATCGATCCTCCAGCAAAAGGAATAGTTTCATGCATTGTATTGGGAAGGTAACGTTCTCCTGGTCTTCTTCATACACGTAAACGTCCATCATTACCTGATAGAAGGAACCTGGACTCATCTGTAAACATGACACGTCGCCAGTGTCTCAGTTGCCAGTTTAGGTGTTCTCGGCCGAATTGCACTCTCATTCTACGATGATTTCTGGACAATTTGGGCACTCTAACGGGTCTTCTGGACCTTAGATTAACTTCATGCAGTCTATTTCTAACAGTTTGGTCACTAATTATGCACCCAGTAGCTTGTCGAACGTCTGCTTGAAGGTCTCGTGCTGTAGCTGTACGACTGCGTAGGGCTTGCAAACGAAGAAAATGGTCCTCACCTACAGTAGTTTTTCGGTTTCGACCACTACCAGGACGTCTAGTAACAAGCCCGGTCCCCCTGTAACGTCTCCAGAGCTTCCATACAGTTCCCTGTACAATTCCCAATTGTTGAGCCACGTACCGTTGAGATCGCCCTTCTTGCGGCAAAGTTACCGCTCGCATAACCTGTATTGGCGTTAGTTGCCTTCTTATTTGTGGTACATCTTGAATGTGTTCACCCATAATGTTAAGAAGCAGTTTTAACCAGTATACTAGCATATATGCATGTAATAATAATGTCCACCTTACTTTGTTTTTTGTTACTTAATTTATCTAACTTATTTGACATAAGCACACTTGATGATATTTTTGTATTATGTGGAAATTATTAAAGATAAAGGACAAGTGTTCACATATACCAAGTTTCAACAAAATTCCTAAACTCACATTAAATTTACGCCACTTTGAATACTTGACTACTTTTTTCTTTTGAGTAGTGTACTTGAGTTTTCCATGTGTGTTTTACTTGTTTTAACCGCATTTGGAACAAATTACCTTAGTTTCTGTTATAAATAAAAAAATAATAGAGTGCCCACCCTGAAATTATAAAAAAAATTAGATGAAAAGACAAAAATGTTTTGAGAACAAATTAAAAGTGGTTGAAGTACAACTAGCCTACTGACAGACAATTAAAATAGTTATCGATTCCAATTCATAACTAATGAAATTATAGCCAAAAACAGCTAGCAATGTTTGTTCCCCCACCTTCCCCTTGAGATTTCTAGGGTTAATAAGCTTAAAATAATTTATAAATACTCTTAAGAGCAATTAATTATTGAAGGTATAAAATAGAATAAACTTTTTAAAATTCAAGTAAGCAACGATAACTAATTTCAGGGCGGACGACATTACTAACTTACAGTTAATTGAAAAGCAGCAAAGTCCACCTGGAGAAAGCACAGTAAGTGTAGCGAAGCCAATACCTAAACGTGCAGCACGTACAATCAGTTGTTCAGAACTTTCAACACACAAGACTAGTACTCACAACGGATCTCATAGTTTTAATAAATCTAAACCTATTGACATAGAAGTTAAGCATAACTTTAATGAATCAAATAGTTTCAAAAGTGGAACACCAAGTAAAAGGGACAAATCGAAAGCAAAATGGAACAAGGGCTGGAAAGATGAATTATGTTTTGGATCGCCATTGGATCATATAATTAATAAAGAATTTGATTTCGAAAAAAATCTTGCTTTATTCGACAAGCAAGCGGTATGGGATGAAATCAATTCACAAAAACCTGATGTAATACGACAAGCGGACCATGGCAGGAAACAATCTAATAAATACAGGTACTTTAATGCACTGTTACCTATTGTTGATTTATTAGCAGTTCGTACATTTTCGTAGACATGATGAAAATATCCTTACTACTTTACCTACAATGTATCGGCAAATAACCGTACCTAAGCAAGAATTTTGTGAGTACGTAACAGACGAAGGCTTGATCATTCCCAGCATATCTAGATCACTTCGAAATAAATTGTGGGCAGCTGCAGATCGAGTGGGTTTGAATTGGGAAAGACGCATTGAATTGATGGGCCGTGCAGCTGCAGAAATGGCTCTTCAGTTAGTTGGTGGAGGGCATCGACTTAATCCCCATAACACACATCAGTGTCCCACTGTTGTTATTCTTTGTGGTCCCCATAGGTAGGTTGCTTGATATCTACAGGATGGTTAAAATATAATAATTGGTTTTATACAGGGTGCTCAAAAAATAGGGGTTCCTTTCCATGTTATCACGCTATTATTACACCCGTATGCATAGTCGTTATCCAGCGGCTAGCCGGCGTTTCGTTATGAATAGTATGTTGGCGGCACTGTACGTCTATGTCAAATTCGAGGTTAGCAGGTTAGATTTTGTGTCAGTTTCTGTAAAAACTATCGGAAAACCTAACCTGATAACCTCATATTTGACATAGACGTACAGTACCGCCAACATACCATTAATAACGAAACACCGGCGAGCCGCTAGCGAACGACTATGCATACGGGTGTTAGTCTCACGGAAGAATCACCTTTAAGATAATACGCTGTATCAGCTTGGTTTCGCAAGTTGATACTTGCTTACTTCGGCATTTGTTAGTGGTTTATTCTGTCACCTTTGAAATTCTATAGGCAAGTTAGTTTGGCAAGTCCTCCATGACTATTTAAACACTTGTGTTGTTGTCCTACAGATTGCTTTTCAGGAAAGCTGTGAGTTTTAAAAATTTTATGATCTCTGGACTTCTTCGACAATATACTTGAGCTGTTTAACTTTTTGAACTAAAAATAAAAAATGTGTTATAGCGAAATAGGGATATTTTTTGTAATTGCAATACGTCCGTATCTTGTTGAGGATTTGCTTGTAATCAATTTTCACATCGCTTTAGTGCTTTTGGTTGCCATGTTCACGACTGATAAAAAAATTACGTAAAGGCAACTTGACCGAAATTGAGTAGATATCATTTTGACGATAGCCCTTAAAATTTATAGTTATTAAAGTCATTAGGCTAATATATAAAGCAGTATGATATAAAACTATGTGGGATTCACAGCCGTAAAATATTAAATTACTCGTTCAGAAATTCCCGACTCGGCTCGTTCCTCGCCTCGTCCGTATTCATCTAAACTTGTATTTCAATAAGTCATTTTTCGGCGTTTTTAACGTAAATGACATCTAGAACTTTGCCAACGAATCGTCAACGCGTGAGATCAGATTCGCAACACTTCAGGAGTTTTCGAGCGTATGCAGCAGTCTATTAGAATTTAGAATACGCATTTACTATTGCTTACAAGTCCAAGGGGGGCATTTCGATCCAAGTTTCATTGTTAACTAATTTTTTGTACTTACACTAGCATTCAGTAACTACCTGAAAGGCGTTATACCTCTGAAGGGAAGCGTTTCCGGACACGTGTTTAGTTGAACACTTTTTCATGTTTTGATGTGTAGAACTCGTCGATCACCCCTATTATAATAAACGTCAATATTTGATTGATCTTCCAAGTAGGTGTAACAACTACTGACTTATTTTTACTTGTTTTCGGGTTTGTTATTTGTAGCGAAAAGGTCAACCTTCCGTATCCTTGTTGGTTGGTATGACAACAACAAATTAACAAAATATGTCGAACACCAATACCGATAACGAAGTTGTTGCAAATGTAATTGTTACTAAAGTTGCCAATACAACTGGAGTATGTTGTGCCTCTGTATATAATGTTATTCGTGAATACAAAAACTCAGACATTCTTAGCGCCAAAAACAAATCAGAATTGTTCGTCGTGTGGGGCTGATACTGCCCTGTCCAGTGCAGCAATCACGTGAACAGCACGTGCAATTGTTTACGCGTGCTCTATCTTGGAAATGAATGGACTTTAGAGTTCCCACTGCCCGTGAAAGGGTTAAACAGCTTTGTTTTAAGACTTCTTGTAGTTATCAGGGTGACAGAAAACATCAGCATAACTATAAGAGTTATTTAAAATATGTTAATTTCACGATTTCCTGATTTAATAAGACACATAATGTGCACCTTTGCACTGAAACTCTCTTTTATCTCTTATGTGATTTATTTGCCTCGGCCTGCGGGCCTCTGTAACTAAATCAGTAGTTTTCCATCTCTACTACTCAACAATTCACCAAATTGACAACAAAAGACAGTTAGCAGTAGAATGTAATTTAGTTCTAAAAGTAAATTATTTCCTTGGAAAATGCATTTTCAACAAAATGAACTTGTAGTAATTAAAACTTTACCACCCTCTATACTCTTTATAATCTAAAAATTAAATATATTCCAGACAAGGAGCAATGGGAATGAATGCAGCGAGGCATTTAGCAAGCCATGGTGTAAACACAGTACTTTACGTGACGAATGCAGATACAGCAGAAGCAAAGCAGGAGCTCGCCCTATACAAACTGACAAAAAACAAAGTTGTGACCACCGTTTCTAGACTGCCACACGTAACTGATCTCATTATTGTGTCACTGTGTGAGGATAGTGACAATCCAATGTCTTACAGCGATCTGGCCGATTGGACCAACAATAATAAAGCCCCTGTGTTAGCACTGGATCCCCCTTCAATAGGCACGCCTGGCATTATAACTAAGTTTACCCTTGTACCTGTTTTACCTCTTGCTCATTCTCCAGATAATGGAAAAATTTATTTATGCAACCTCGGATTTCCACTTGAAATATTTTACGAAGTTGGTATTAAGTACAAATCACCATTTGGTTCAAAATTTGTAATACCGCTCCATCCAAATGATGATGCATGAAAATATAAACGTCCTTGTATTATATGACCCATGTACTTTGCTCTACAATATATTTTTCATATCACCTATTTCACTCATTTAACTCATATCCCACGAATGGCAATCATATTATGTTACAAATTATTTATATTAAATTACCTAGTTCTTGCTTGTTATAAATTGTTCCATGCTATTGAAATTATTGCATCAAAACTTTAATTAAATGTAGAATGATCTGAAATGTGTGGACATAACTTGAGGGGTTGATTAATCATACAGTTGAGAGTAGTAGTGGCTGTGGCTAATAAATACTGTTTGAACCTAATTTCACCCCGTAACTAAAACATCGTTGCTAACTTCAGCCCGTGACTAAGAGGCTCTTGAATCACAGGTTATGAAGGCATTATTAAAAGGTCACTTAGCGACGTGTATGTTAGTATGTCAATGCCATTATAGTTACAGAGTTTGAAAATAGTATGTTATGTAACAAGTTTTATAAACGTCACTTTAGTCACGAGTTTTTTAAGCACAAGCGGAGTGCAGCAGTGTTATTTTTTCTACAACCAAAAATTTTGCAATATAACATCATATTATTTCATTAAGATTTTCAGTATTATTTTAGACTAAATTATGCTTGACAAACGTCAAAGTTGACTGTTGAAAACTAACTTGATTTCGGTTTTGGCTGTGGTTAATAAAATAATTACTGTCTGAACCCAACTTCAACCGTGACTAAAACGTCGTTGCCAACTTCAGCCCGTGACTAAGGTTAGATTGGCATGATTAAAATGTCACTTAGCGACGTGTATGTTAGTTACAGGAGTAGAAACAATATGTTAGTACCAGATACATCCCGATGATACTAAATAAAGACTTTTCATAAGTATATAGATAACCCAAGTCAAATAGCGCAGTTGGTAGAGCGTTGGGCTTGCATTAAGCAAGTCCTCGCTTAGAATCCTACGGTGGGTGGAATTTTTCCGCAGCCTTGGCGATCGGTATCGGGTTTAGTGAGACCATTCACAGTTGGGGACCAAATTAACTCAGAACTATAGACCTAAGAGATAGAGTAACAGGGTCAACACATCACAAAAGCACACCACTAACACTGTGAGGTTGAGTATTGCACTGCTAGATGGTAAAACGTGTTAAGCACCAACCTGTACACCGCAAGGTAAAATGAGGTAACCGATTATACGTACATACATACAGCTCCCGCATTGTAACCTTAGAAATTTCACGCAGCCAGCTCTCGGGTGCAATCGCATCATATCGTGCACTTCGGCTGCTTCCAAGACCACTATTCGCTGGTGCGTCACTGCTGTACATTCACCCTAAAAAGCTGACGCCAAATAAGTTTACACTTGACCCTTGCGTCCCCTGCAACTGAGCGCTTTCGAAGATATGTACTTTTAACTCGGAGTGTACGCTTACCCCTACACCGTATCGTATTGCTGCGCAAAGTGAAACTTTTTCTAAGGTTACGATGCGGGAGTTGTACATAGAATTGAATATTATTTTTGCCCCTGAAGTTATGTTTGCACCTTTTAGATCGCATTGTATATGAATGATGTGTAAGAAAAGACATGGAAGACTGAAAAAGAATTAGGTACTGAAAGCTAAAGTGTAACATGTACAGCGGATAGCAAAATTCTACACTTCTACAAATTAATGTTGAAACCCATTGTGAAATATTTGAAAATTTAAGTCAAAACATTGTATTCGAATCTTTTCAATGTTTATATGATGTTACTATTTTATTTTGATATTTATTCCTCATATTAAGGAAATAAAATATTCTTGCTCATTACATATCAACTAGAAGGACATCCCTTTGTTTAGAAATGTTATGCAAGATCGTTACTTAATTGATATTTTGTTTCAAAATAAGCTTTGACTTAAATTTGGCATAAAATTTATTATTGGATTAGCATGGTGCTTTTCTAAAAGTATAATCGTAGTTTGACAAAAAATATTTTGTGTCGATACACATTTTAAGAAACTAGTTCTGCCCTCCTAAGTAAGAAGGGCGTATCTGCATTTTTAGTATTGAGATATTACGGTTTTTCTGCAAAAGTGTGTGCCACGCTTATCTTTTACAATATAGACTGAAAATGTTGCATATTTATGTAACTTTATTAGTAAAAGTGATTTCCCTGAGGTATTTTCTTATAATAGGATCAGTTCTGCAAGAAATGTTAGATACGGTTTATTGGGTTATTGTTAGTCGCATTAATGCTAGGCAAAATAGGCGTAACTGCAAAAATTTGTATTCTATTATAATTAATAGGTACAGTCGTGTGCAAATAAATCTGGGACAGTGTTTTTTTCACATGCATGTTGAGTTAAGAATTGAAGAATATCTCCATGGATTTCCTCTTATCAGAAAGAGTTACAGATTTCATTACCTGTTAAAGTTTAATGTAACTCTTTCTGATAGCAGGGAATCCATGGAGTTATTCTTCAATTCTTAACTGAACCTACATATGAAAAAAACATTGTCTCAGATTTATTTGAACACGACTGTACATCTAAATTTTACAAAATTATAATTTTTACTTCTTTTTACGATAAAGGAAGTACTATTGGATTCACCGATTCACCCCAAAAATTCGAAATTGAGTATTTCAACAGATCTTCACGTTTTCGAGTGAAGCCAAAAAACATGTTTTTGTTCATTGGTCTGTCTGTGTGTGTGTCTGTCCATCTGTCTGTGTGTGTGTCTGTCTGTGAACAGAATATCTCAAACACGAAAAGAGGTATGACGCTGAAACTTCATATATAAGTTTTGTGTACTATCTAGATGCGACAGCAAGCTTTTGAAGAAAATCGCATAACCGGAAGTAGCTGTTTACTCTAGTGATTTTTCAGTTTTTTTCGATTTTTTCAAAAACGGCTCTAACAATTTTTTTCAAACTTGACATTTTTATTACATTTTTAATGTGTATTGATGTGAGATAGTTAATTTTCCAGTTGAATACCTCTAAAATGGGTTTCTTTTGCTTTTTTTCCTATTTGTTTTTGTTAACTCCTCATTTACATAGAACACCCGGTATATTATTACATTTTTGAATTCTAGAGAAAATTTGTCTCTTGAACTAACACTATTTTGTACCGTTTTTGTAGAATTTGTAATTTTTGAAAATTTTTGACTGCTTAAAAATTAAAAATCAAATTTTTGGCTAATTATGAGATGACTGTAAAAGGAAGTTGTGTGAGTGTATCACACCAGATTTTTATTATTGTATTACTTAATATTGTAAGCAGGTATTTAACAAAGTATTTTTAAGCAAAATTTTAATTGATACCTACAACACTAAAACTAAGGTCACTAAATCACGTTAGCTGCGCTAACACAGGTAGGGAAACACCATTTGACAAGTTTAAAAAACGAGTTTGTCAGTGTCAAATTTACCATAGGCGCTACTAGTAAGATCATAAATAATTTTTCTTATTAGTAATATATCCTTCGAATGCGATGCCACAATCTTTTCTCTAGGTTGTAAGTTATGCAGATGATGAACCGCAATTTAAAATGTTTTTCGTTTACTGACCCTGAAACTTGAAGATCTGAAGAAATATCAAAGGTAGTTTTTTACAATTACAGATCATTTGCCTAAATTATGCCCTGAAGAGATGATTGTGATCTCGGATTCCCTAGTTCTCTCTACGAATTTTATCAAAACGTATATATAGCATTGTGGTTTGTATTTGCTACGTTAAAGGTTGCCTGAACAACAGCATAAACGGGTATACGCTGTTTCAAGTTCCTGAAGGTAATTTAAACTGCAATATTTAGCAATACTCTTTAATGAATTACTTATTGCAAATTAAGGACCAAGAAATAGGATGAAACGGCAGGAGTGGTTGAAAGAAATAAATAGACCACTAGACGACATGCATCACTTACGTGTACGTGAGGTGCCGAATTATTGGAATGCAGGGAGCGGTACAAAATATTCGCTAAAGCTTTATATTTCTGATAATTATTTCTTTTAAGCTTGAAAAGAGTTTACAAATAATTTGTTATGTAATATTTATTTATTGCGTTCATATTACACAAACTTCAATTTATTTCTATTATAACCTATAAACTGATTGGGTACGCCACTGACAAAAACGAGGTTGGTTTGACATAAATAACGCCGAGTTTCCCTACCTGTGTTAGCGAAGCTAACGTGATTTAGTGACCTTAACTAAAACTGCTTTGAAATACACGTTTATCAATCACTTTTTACAATAATTAATAACACGCTGGTAGTTGTTATTCGAAATAACCTAACCTAACCTAACGTAATGCAATTTATGATAGACGCCGAAACCGGAGTCGTATGTGCCAAGCATAAACTAGCAGTAGTGGGGATAACCTAACCAAAAAAGTCATATCTACTGTAAAACTGTCAAATACGGCTTTTTTGCTTAGTAATTGTGAAATACACCTTTCTTTCTCAGTAATAGCAGCGTACATTAATCAAACAAGTAGAGGCACTCGCTGTCGGTTCCTTTGATGTCAAAATTCCGATTTGGATGACCTTGAACGGCTCCTAGGGGGTACTTTCCGATAGTACTAACAGATGGCGCCACTACTTGAACACAACATGATTGGTAGTACCTGGCGCTGATTGGTAGAACTTTGTGCTGCCATCTTATAGTCAAGCTTAGAAATACCCCCTAAGGCACTGTCCCAGGCACAATAGACAGGTTTCAACATTTGGCATGAGTGTCTCTACTTGTTTGATGTATGTACGCTGGTAATAGGTAGTGTAGATGCACATACGCCCTTTACATAGAGGGTTTATTCGCATTAAACGTGCAGTTACGCCCACCAAAACGTTCCAATAGATGCGCAGTTACGCCTTTGATGTTATTACGAGATAAACCCATTCTCCAGCAATTTGCAGATACGCCCTTCTTGCTTAGGAGGGCAGAGTTGACAAAAAAGGTATTATAATATGGAAACAAATTGTGATTCAAGTATGAAAATTTCTAACTTTTAAATTGTTGCAATATAAAATAATGACTTCTACAGATTTTAATAGCCTAGAGTAGTTATTTATGATAAAGTAGTAAAAGTATGGTTTTATTTTGTGACTGGGGAAGTTTTCAGAACAAATCTGAAAGCTGCTTTAAAACCCCATAAACAAAATATTACTTTTAGCACATATATCGTACAACACTTTTTCTACGACATCGACATTTTTAAGTTTATGCTGAGTTATAATATGTTATGTTAATTCAGCAAGCTATTCCTAAAGCAAGTACTTTTACTAGGAATCGTAGAAAGAACATTTTTAATTGATAAAAAATAAAGTACTTCAATTTAATTTGTAGCATAACACATTGTAAGTTTTATGCCAGTGATTATGAAAATATATAATTTATCAAATTGAAATATTATACTGAAAATAATTTTAAATTCTTGCGGTAGCTCTACTATTTTTTTTATTGCGGCTTACCGAAGTGATTATGATACTAAATTGTTATGTTTATTATAGCTTTATTGTCATTAATTATATGATATTAATTATATTATATATACATCCACTAGTAGTACATAATTGGGTCCAACTATAGTATAAGATCCTGCCTATTGTGCATGTCCGCCAGTCTGATTTTGATTGGTTGAATTCATGCCATGTAAAGAAGCAGTGGTTTCAAACAATCCACCAACATTTTGCTGTTGTTCTAGCTTGTTTAGGTTAGTTGCCGCCTTTGATAGTTTTTTTTTTTAAATTGAAAGGCCCCATGAAATTGTTTTGCAACTGCTGATCAGATTTATTCCCGAATTCTATTGCGCATGCGCTATAGTTTCTGTCTGTAATCATGCGCTGTGGACAAGACCTTATACTAAAGTTTTACCCATAATTGTTAAGAAGAAAATAACTTATTTATTTAAAAAAATTGATACATGCCAAACTACTGTAATTATGTGTTGTCAAATTTTATGTGTATTTTTTCTACAATCATGTCAAAATGACAACTTTTTGCAAAGTTTCTAGTGTCAAAAGTGACTGTCATACAGGGAGATCTAAAATATACTTGATCGCAGGAGCCATTGAAAACAGTAAAACTTGACATTCTTCTTCTTCTTCTTCGTCAGTTGTTGTTTGTCCTCTCCTGGGCGTAAGCCTCTCCCATATGCTTCTATGCTTTCCTGTCTAGTACCAGTTTGTTGACATAGAATGGTCAAATTTTTTTATGTTTAAAATTCACTTTCAACATCGTGTTTAACTTATCCCACTGTTATTTTAAGGTTAGGTATCAATTTAATCTATAAATTTTGGTTTAAATTACGTATTGTTGCATGTTTGTGTACCTTATTAGACTGTGTATAAGTCACATATTATAAACTAAAACCAATAAGATTACCAAACCCAGCGTATGCAGATAATGTAACAATTATAGCAGACAACGAGGAAAACTTACAATATAATATAAACGTAATGGAACACCGCGCTACAAGAGAAAAACCTAGAAATCAACGCCAACAAATCAAAAGCCATGGTAATAGCGAGAGAACCGTACCCAATAAAAATCACCGTAAACAATAGAGAGATAGAACAAGTACGAAGCTTCAAGTATCTAAGCCACACAGTATAAGAAAACGGGAAAATTGATGGAGAGATAAACAACCGCATTGCAAGTGCAAATAAACTATTTTACACCCACACGCGAAACTAAAATAAAAATGTTTAAAACGGTGTTCATTCCGACATTAATGAAGTGAAACGTGGGTGTTAAACAAAAGACGCAAAAGTAGACTACAAGCAATGGAGATGAGATATCTACGGAAGGTACTAGGGGTGCGAATAAAAGATAGAATTAGAAATAGCGTGATCAGAGAAAGACTAAGAACAACAAACCTCAATAAAATAATAGAGCAACTTCAACTTTGCTGGTGGGGCCACCTCATAAGAATGAACTCGAAAAAGTCAACAAAAGCAATCTGGCAGATGAAGGTAACGGGTAAGAAGACAATAGGAAGACCTCGGTACACGTGGAATGATCAGATGGCCAATATAATACAAAACAGAGACCTAACATAGACCCAAGCTGAAGAAATAGCCAGAAACAGGCAAGAATGGAGAACAATTACAAAGAATTAGAAGAAGAAAACCTCTACACCTGAATTAAGGTAGAAAGAAGAACGATTAAGTAAGTAAGTAAGTATAAGTCACATGAACTAATAACACAGTTATTTGTAGTCAAATATAGTTCTATAAAGTTTAGTGTGGAATGATCATATTTTTCATGGGCTCCCACGATCAATTTTATTTTTGATCGCTCTGTTGTACTCTTTAATTTTAGCATAAAATTATGTTACAGTGTGACAGAGAAAGTGTCACCAAACAAAATTTTTATTTTTTTGATACGATTGTAGAAAAAATAGCGTATGGCACACGTGTATAAGTACCATTAAAGCAACAGCGACATTAAGAGCACTCCACTTCACGTCGTACTCTTAAATTTGTCATGTGCCATACGTATACTCTAGTATCATAATGTACTATTTAATGTCGACAGAATGGTGGTTATGTATTTTTTGCACTCCGAATTACTACATTTAACTCATTCATTTAGGTAACTTTTTTAAATTGCATATACAAATAAATCTGAAATGTTGTCTTTTCGATGAAATTCTTATTGTAATATCTGTAACTACAAACCTCCATAAAAGTTGAAAAACTTCCATTTAAACATGACCTTTCAGAACATTTTACAAGGTGCTGAAATTTTTATGAACTTAAATAAAGTGTAGTTATGACGGAAACAGCGAAATTGTCGTGTAAGAGTAATATATTTTTTCAAATAAACTCTTTCACACTAAATTTAAAAATGTATAGTGTTTTATTTCACAAGCCTAAGTAGATTGGCTTGTGTTATTTATATTTTACTGAATATTGCTTATACACATAGAGGGTTCTTTATAATAACATGATTTGTAGTTGATAAAAAAGTTACTATACTGGTTTCAGCGTAATTTACTCAAAGTACTTTGGGATTTAAGACGAATGGAATGTATGGCCTACTTCTGTTTAACTTATTTCTACAATTTAGACTCTTGTTCATTACACAAATTATGGTTTGTGTGTTACTGAAATGTTACCAAGTTCATTTTTAAAACACATTTTTAAGCACACATGTTCGTAGTGAAACAGTATTTATATTAACAATAGTGAATTATTTCTTCGTTACAATGTCAGGTATTTGGACGGTGGCAAAACATTGTCGCAAATCCCAAATGTATATATTTGAAACCATTTACCTGTTTATTCAACTTAACTACAATATAAAAATCATGATTATTATAAACAACCCTTTTCGATGATCATGAAGTTTATAACTGTATCATTTCCAGCAATGGAGAAATAAAGAATACACTTTCATACATGTTGTTTTATTACTAGTATTATTTTTGCTGAGTAGTGAACATGCTGTATAGCAGGGATGAGCAACCCGGGGCCCGCCACACTTTCTCGTGTGGCCCTTCAAAGATTTTACATTTTGACTTTTAAAAATTCCTACTTCATTCTACCCTAGGCGCGTTAACTTAATTTTTGGAAGTGATGGGCACTGATGCCATCATTTCCAAAAATCTTGGTATGAAATGTTACGCTGGGCGGGCTTCGTTTGACGCTTCGCATATTTGCCGCAAATGCTGCATCGGCAAACGGCGTCAAGTCAAAGCTCAAAGGGTATTTCAACTCCTTCAGAAACCCGAAAATATGCCCTGCGTTTACAAAAATTAATAACGGAGTTTGAATCGCGATTTAAAATATTTAGATCAGAAAAAACCGTTCTTAGTTTTAACATTTTTTTCACCATATAATATAGAAGTGGAAACGGTTCCAGATGAGTTACAAATGAAATTAATAGATTTACAAAACGACACGGATTTAAGAAATAAATTTCAAAATGTTGACATACATAATTTTTTATCAAAATTATATGCATTTAGAAAAATTAGGCACACAAGCAAAGCAAATAATGACACTTTTTGGAAGCACCTATGTTTGCAAACAATTATTTTCCACAATGAAAATAATTAAGAGCGATCACTGATCGAGATTAAATGATCTACTGTTAGAGAGCTGCGTGCGAGTTGCTGTTCCGTCTATATATGTAAATATATACCAATTGATGGCAAAGAAGCACTGTCAAATTTCTCATTAAATAATCTTTCCACATGTATCTTTCGCCATTTTTTAATTTTTCTATTAATGAGTGTTCTATTTCTGAAATTTTTTATACCAGATTTATGTTAATAAAGAGATCATTTGTGTTCATCATTCAGTGTTCGTATTATCACAAGTTTCTTACATGCGGCCCACGCAACATTTTTAAATTTGTAGCTTGCCCATTGTTAAGAAAGGTTGCTCATCCCTGCTGTATAGTATGATGTATGAATGATCCTCAATGCCAAATGGTAAAAGAGGACACGAATGAATTAATGAACTAGTATTATTGATTCCATTGGAGTTATGAATTATGGCAAGCAAGCATACACAATCTAGCACTACTTAATACTGATAAAATTATGAAAAATATTTAAATATAGAAAAAAATTGGTAATTATCTGTGATGAAAAAACGAACTGGGTATCTATCGTGTGTTCCAAAAACAACTCATTTAGGGTAGGCCTTGGAAAGAAAGATAAAAAATCTAGTCATGTCTTAGCCGTCGTCTGCGTTGATTGTTTATAACAAGTCCGTCCAATGCCCTAAAAAGTTTGCTTCCTGACAACCGAAGCTTTATAACAGATGTCACCATGATCGCGTGTTACAGGAAACTGTAAATGCTCATCAGCACTTCCAAAATACTAAATTCAATCAAACAGAATATTGAAAACTTATGTAAAGTGACAAATAACGTGGTATTTGGTGAAATGTCTTCTACAGTGGCCATATTAGCAGAATGTTCACACTTTTGAAGGAAAGAAATTTTTTGTATCTGTTGGAAACATTGACTAAACTTCAGCCAAGTTAGGAAGGCGAGCCAAGTAAACAGATGCACGTGATCGCTGAAAATCACGTGATAAAAAGGTGTTCTGTATTGGCCATTTCAAAGAGAAAGTCGAATACGGCTTATACACGCTTTTCCACTATAGGAGGAATGAGCGTTGTTTTGTTGTGCGGTAATTATTTGCAGTATCAGATCTTAGTCGGTCGTTTACATAAAACGCGCACCACATGAAACTGGTTCAAGCCGCTCTGAGAACTGTCAGAATCTTTGTTTACATGGCTCGCCTTTGTAACGTGGCTCAAGTTTAGTGTTAATACTTCCACGCCACCATTAGGATTTATTCTACTGAAGACACCTTTAGGGAATTCAATGAGGAGTTTCCCGCGGCAGCTATACATTATAAGGTATTTAGTGATGCTTTATCAAGAATGGTCTCTAACTTCTGCGAGATGTGCAATACGATCCGATAATTTGAAGTACCTGTACTTTGTCTTCCGATACTCGATATTTTGTACCGGTATTTCAGTAAGCGATTAAATACGATACGATTTATTTTTGGTCAGTATCGATCCAAGGTTTTTGCCGCCTAGGTTCCAATAACTCTCTTTTGACCATTAATAATTTTTTTTTAATTTTTAACATAAAAATTAATGAAACAGTCTCAATCAGGTTGTTTGATATTTATATTTAATGTTCTATGGAAGTAAAGACGAGATGGTTGAACGTCGATAACTATTAATAAGTAATTTTCAGCTTTTACAAACTCGACAGTAAAAATCAAAACAAAATGATTTTGTTGAGCCGAAACCTTCCCGTTTAACATGTGTACGTACTACACTTCGGGTTTCGGCTGGTACAGCAAAATCGTAATTGATAAATTCTAAGGAGAATGACTAATTCTGGCGGACTGGAGCTTAATGTATCCCAACAAATTGTATTATAATGATTAAATATCCCATAAAAACTTCATTATTCAGCTTAAATATTTATAACATGCTGCTTTATACAATTCTAATGTTTATATACGTTTATGAAACTAAATTTTGTTGAAAAATCTGAATGCGTTTCGGTCATGGTCATTATTTTCGTGTTACTTTGTAAGTTTTTTAGCGTTATAAAAGTTAATATACTATTTAATAGATGTATTTCTAATACAGACTTTGTAATTATTTTTTGTTACTGCCACTATTATTGCTGCAGTTCTATTTGCTGTACCAGAACTCGAAGGTTCGTATAAATATACCTAGAAAATATCCAGGATCGAATGTGTACCGGTACTTTTGTATACAATACTGCCTCGAACCAATACTTTTAAATCGATAGGATACGATACGATTGTAACGGTACTTTTCGGCCTATCGAACATCCCTAAAGCAAGGCAGTGGTAGGCCAAAAATACACACGGAAGAAGTAGTTAATAATGCGAGACAAATTGTG
This sequence comes from Agriotes lineatus, assembly GCA_940337035.1. NCBI lineage: Eukaryota > Metazoa > Arthropoda > Insecta > Coleoptera > Elateridae > Agriotes > Agriotes lineatus. The sequence goes on from CALNHX010003014.1 coordinate 20,383, forward strand.
CAAGAACAACCACACGTATCTATTCACCACTTAGGACAGCAATTAAATGTTTCATATACATCTCACTGGATATTAAGAAGCCATTTGCATTATTTTCCTTAACGGTTGTAAGTATATCAGGAACTACTGCCAAACATTCCTCCGGTTATAATGCTTTTTACTGTAGAACACAAAAAATTCATGATTAAATCATATTTTCGGAATGGTGTTCAAGTGAACGGTGAATGGAATTACAGTGCGGTGCTATGTTTAGCAGAATTTTGGCAACAATATCCAGACATTGCTTTCCTTGAAAGATTTTTACAGTGCACTTAAAAGATGTGTTGATTTATCCTAAGATACAAATAGCATTACTCATAGAGGTAGAGCTGGTAGGCCAAGAGTTCGTACTCAAAATACAGTTGATGATGTTCGTCAACGTATCAACGAGCAACCCACTACATCACTATGTACACTTTCGCAGGTGACAGGTTTATCGTACGCCGTACTATTGTCAAAAAAGACTTAAAGCTATTCCCGTACAAAATATTTGCTTTACATGAGTTGCTGCCAGCAGATTAAAATAGGCGAATTTTGTACTGCCAGTGATTTCAACAAAATTTAATTAATAATGAAGAATTGTTAAATTCAATGGTTTTTTCTGACGAGGCTTAGTTCACTATTTCGGGGTATATAAATTCACAAAATATGAGGTTATGGAGTGCTGAAAATTCTCATACTTTTCGTTCAACTCCCCTTCACTCGTTAAAAGTTGGTATTTGGATTGCTGTGTCTCGAAGATCTATTATCGGATCCATATTTTTCCCACGAAACTGTTACTGCTCAGAGATACGGAAATATTATAAAGGATTATATTAATCAGCTTCATGAGGATGAGCTCCAGCAAGGCTACTTCCAACAGGAGGTGCGACTGCCCACACCGCTGTAGAGACCATCAATTACCTTCGCGAATATGTTGGCAATCGAATAATTAGTTTATGTTTAAATCCAGAATTTCCACCTAGATCACCAGACTTGACTATTTTAGATTACTTTATATTCCCTTATCTGAAAAATAATGTATATAAGACCCCTATCAATAATATCGGGGAACTGCAAAACAGAATTATTGAACAGTATGCCAAAATAACTCCTCCAATGCTTATAAATGCTTTTAATAGTATGAAAAGACGACTAAATTTGTGTCTTCAAGAAAACGGGTACTATTTTGAACAGCTTGGTTTTTATATATTTTTGTATCTGTGAAATAAAAAAAATATAATTTCCAAATTTAATGATTACCTACCTGTTATGATTTGTTTAATAGTTTGGTAATTTAGTTGTTACTGTTATCGTCTAAATTGAAATAAAAGAGCTCATTTTTTCCAAAATTAGTTTATTTACAATAGAGATGTGCATCAAGCATCGATTTTTCTGTAACATCGATGTTTGCCATTCGATGTATCGATGCTTTGACATCGATGTCATTTATTCGATGTATTTCGATACATCGATAAATGAACTTCAAAACATCGATTTTTTTTGTTTTTCCGTCAATCATTATTGATGATATTTATAATTATAATGAGTGTAATTAATTAATAAGACACTTAAGATAGCAGTATTTTTTGTCTTTGCCTACTTTTGTTGCACCCTTCATGCCACACTTTTCAAGTGCATTTTATGTAAAGATATCTGTTACCAAATCTGCTGAATCTGGAGCCAGACGGGTGCCGAAATGATGTCATCGAACGGCAGCATTCGATCTGGTGCTAAACAATCGGGGAATTAGCAGGGATTAAAAATTGTGATATAGTAAATTTAATATGATATATAAGTATATTCAGTATTTTGGTGATGGTGTTGGGCACTGGGTCACTCGCAGACTCACAATACTCGCACTCATTTCTCCACAATTGTTAATGTTAATATAGAAGAGAGAAGAGTGTTACAGATTGCAAATTACAGTAGGCGGTAAAGTAACTTTTTTAAATAGCGGGTTTCGTGTTGATTAAAATACCTCAGAAACGGAAAAGTGACATGTGGCAATACTTTGAAAAATGTTCTGATACTACAGCAACTTGCAGATTGTGCAAAAAAACTTAAAACATCAGGAAACACTAGCAATTTAAATGGACACATAAAACATATTCATCCAAGTATTTTAAGAGTTCGTGTAGTTTCCTAAACAAGTTTGGTTGAAACAAAGTTGGTAAGTGATAAACCTTTAACATCTAAAAATGTGTCTCCAACATCAACGGAAGTACCAGAAGTTAGAGTTTCTGAAACTTTCATAATTGAGAAAGAGGCAAGTATTGAACCTATTAAACAAAAATAATTCAATAACATAAATAAAAAGTTAGTGGCAAAAAATTTAATCAAACAGCAAAATTAAAATGTTCGAATAATTATTATTTAAATACCTTTATTTTAAAATCTAAAAAATCATTGATGTTTGCAAAATATTGATGTTTTTTATTCGACACATCGAAGACCTCGATGTTCCTACTCAATGATCAACATCGATTGTTTCATTTCGATGCGCATCCCTAATTTACAATGCAACTTAACTTCCATGAACACAACTGCAAGTTAGGCGCTTGCGCTAAGAATGGCTGTGTCTAAACATTACCCGATGATTATTTAATCGGCTTACACTTACACACACAGTAACTCAATGAATTAGGTACTAATCAGAATATAAATGATTTAAGGAATTTTATTACTTATTACATGCCAGGGGAAAACCTAAACTAAAAAATATAAGTTGAAATCGTGACTGGAAATTCTAAAGCTTGCTGTTGACATTACTTTTCCATGACCAACCCTTATGGAATTTCTGTTTGAACTCAAAGTATTAATGACAGTCAATAAAAATTGTTGTTATTTAGTGTTTTGTATATTTTAGGAAAATAGTTCAAGATCAAGATGTAATTTAGTTCTCTCTGACTTATGGTAGTTCATTTGCTACAATGGGTATGTATGTATCAAGTTACGGCAAACTTCAATTTGATCATGGTATGCTGCAAATGAGTTTTTTTTAAACACACGATGGAATACTTAAATAAAAGAACCAGGGTGGAATAGTAAAAACATTAAAAATTACTACTGGCTGTAATCTACAAAGCAAATGGAACATGATTTGCCTGGGGAGCAAATAAACCAATGAAAAATGATAAGAAAACAGTAAACAACGAATATAGACAAATTAACGACATAACACCAAATGAGAGGGTTATTTATTTCAAACTATAGCACTAATAACGAAACAATATTTAAAAAAGTGGCTACCGACGATGATGATGAAGAATTAGAAATCAATAAAGAAGAAAAAACCAACATTTATTTATTTATTCATTATTACAACGAACAGACAAATTCTAGTTTTGTTCGCGATGCAGTACTGGATGTATTTCTGTATTTACATTTGTTCGAAATTTAACTTACAATAATAATAATAATAAACCACTTGATTCTTATATAAAAAGAAATTATCACTTAGATGATTAACAGTGCATCCACGTCGTTCTCCCACATTCTGGCGGCAAGCATGAGTAATACGCCACTCATTATTCAGCTATTAAAAGAAAACAATATTCCAAACAACTTAATTACGATCAGTGCTGAACTTACCACCAACCACTAATGAGAATACAATCAAACAATATTTGAACAGAAGAAGTAAAAGTATCAATTGGGAGAAAGCAGGATGACATTTAGCAGCATGATGAATTCGATAATCAAGAAAATTAAAAAAGAACAAAATGAATATCGCCATAGATGAAATGTAGGTGTATGTAGGTTTGACCTAATATGAGAATCATATTAAAAGAGCCAGGGAGATGCAAACTTTGAAACGGGACAATTCGTGCCACCTCTATTTACCTACCTATTTCATACCTTTTTATTATATACTAAGTAGTAATAAGGCCCAGCAGTATGTATTATTATGTCCTATTTACGTAGAACCGCATCATAAGTAAGAAATGTGATGTGAGTGACCGCAGGCTATAAGTGTCCTAGTGCGAAAACGTGCAAGAATGTGCTAACAATACAATATAATTCAGAGAACAAGGAGCTGCGGATTTTGGACGACGCTAGAGCCAGCAAGTGAACTCATTTGCGCCCAAGTAGGCGTGGGCCCAAGTGGGTAAACAACGCGGATCGCCTGGTGCGCTTCTAAATTAAGGGCGCGGGTCGACCTTTTAAAAGGGTCGTTAAGGTTCTACGAGTACAAATCGCAGACTGTAGTGTTCCAGTCCAACATCGCTAGAAGCGGCGATTTCGACCTAAAGAAGCCATCCAACGTGGTCCCCGTTCTTTGATGAACGAATACTAGGTTAGTTCCTGCTTGTAACCTCGTGACGAAATAGAGCAGTTAGCATGTATGTATGTATGTATGTATTATCTGTAACCTCATTTACCTCGCGGTGTCGAGGCTGGTGCTATATGCGCTGGCATCTGGCGGTACAATGATCAACTTGCCCCGGATTCGGGATACAGAGTTGGATCGCGCCTTTGGTGTTTGCGCAGCAACCATTGTATGAGGTGTGTGTCTTGGTGATGTGTTGACCTTGTTACTCTATCTCTTAGATCTGTGGTTCTGTGTAGAGCACAGTTAATTTGGTGCCCAACTGTGAATGGTCTCACTGAGCCCGATTCTAATCGCCAAGGATACGGAAAAATTCCGACCCCAGCGGGATTCGAACCGAGGACTTGCTTAATGCAAGCCTGGCGCTAACTCATCTGCGCCATGCAGCTTCTCAGCAGTTAGCAATTGTAGTAAATAATTACGCAACTGCTGGCAAGGTGCTCGCTGCCTGATAAAGGGGAAGTACCGGCAGCGCATCACGTCATATGCTAACTCGGCAGATCCGGTTCCCATGCATCGAGGCAACTTCGGCTTCAACTTATTGGTGCGCGTAACTGTTTCATACTTCGCGTTTGTGAACCTTGTGATCGCACAATTAATTGAACTTTAAGCATTTAATTAATATATTTCTCATGCGCAGTGCGCTATTGTTTTATGTATTTGCTTGCATGTATTTGTGTCTTTATCATTTACTTACAAATTATATGTAATCATATAAACTGTTGAGTTTTTATTACCATTGGTGTTTGCATTTGTAAGTACAACATTTCAGGTGTCAATGGGCTGACTCCAACAATATTAGTTTCCCCTTAGCTGCACTGCCGATGTAAATAGAGCCTCATAGCTCACCGACTGGATAAGCTAGCAAAACAGGGCATTGTGACGTAATAATTCAGTAGGTATAGGGCTAGGCAAAGGGCTGTGTTACAACTTGTGGTTAATTACTATCCTGTAAAGTACGAATAGAAAATAAAATAGATAAGTACCAGGAATAATTAAAACAACTGACGCAAGAAAAAGTAGTATTTAGAGAAGAGAACGATAAATCAAAATATCTGGTAATGGTCCAGGAAGGATTGAATGGTTAGAAAATTAGGACATGATACCGATGGGAGATCTAGATGCTAATATCGGAAACGAATACATAGGCAGAGAAGAAGTAATGGGAAGAAAAGGAATCGGAGAAATAAATGTTAATGAAGAATTGCTTTTAGATTTTTGTACCGCATAAGGAAAATCATAAAATAACATGGACTGCCCCGGGAGGAAATATACACAACCAAATTGATCATGTTACCATAGATAAGAAACATCAGAATTGTTTGTTGCATGTTAAAGCTATGTGAGGGCCGATGTCGAATCAGACCACTATCTGGTAAGAGCAAAATTCACAGTTAAATTAAAAGTGCTAAATAATAAAAACCAAAATTAAATACAGCATCCAACACCTTAAAGACGACAGTTAACGTTTCAAGCATAGTTGAAAGCAAAAGTAGAACATACAACAAAAATTTAAAAAGATTACTGTTAAACAACTATGGAAAGCTGAAGAAACAATAGGAAAAAGAATGAGAAACTATAGGGAATGGATGTCAAAGCATACATGGAAATTAATCGAAGAAAGAAATAAAATCAAACCGTTAAAATGATTTAACGCTGTATAGGAAACAACAACTATACATGGCCAAATATGAAGAAATAAAAAAACACAAGAAAGGATAAAATAATTCGACAGGAAGAATTACTAAAAGAAACCAAAAAAGTAGCAAATAACAGTAAAACATTATACAACATTACATCTAAAATGGCAGAAAAAAGAAGCCACACAACGTATATAAAAAACAAACATGGAAACATGCTTAAAATAGAGAAAAACATACTGGACAGATGGTTAGAATATTTTAAAGATACCTATGCAAAACAATAACCTATCAGAAAAAGATTATTTTGAAGAAGACAATGGTAGCTATGTACCGTTACGGCCAACTCAAAGTGCACGGCAGATTTGTAGCGTGTAATACGATATTCTAATCATAGACGTCGAGTTTTGACGTTTACGTTTGTCATCAACCGTCATAGAACTGAAAACTCGAAAAATTCTCAGACATTTGTCAGAAGCAGAGAAAATGGGAGCTATTACAAAACTGGAAGAGAACTGGTCGCTGAGTCGAGTCGCAGCAGATTTGCATGTGAGCAAAAGCTGCATTTTCAAAATTAAAAATCGTTGGCAGTAGAGACTTCTGCAAGAAAAGTTTTTTTAACCCCAGAGAACAAAGAACGAAGAATACAGTTTGCAACCGACTATTTGAATGAAATCGACGATTTTTGGAACAGGACTGTTTTCTCAGATGAAAAGGTATTTCAATAATTTACCAATTGACGATTAAGGGTGTATAGACCACAAAATTCAAGATTTGAGGAGCAATATTATGTTCAACCCTTAAGTAGTGGACGATTCTCTGTAAACGTATGGGGATGGATCAATGGTCACGGATCTGGGGCATGCTATAGAATTAATGGTCGACTGAATGCTGAAAATTATTGCAATATTTTGCAAAATGTGATGCTGCCGTCTGTAAGAGGAGGTCTTTCCTAATCAATTTACTTTTCAACGGGCAAGATATTACTTAATTAATTAATTTTGTGTATGTTAACGTAATTGATAACATTATTTTCACAGGATAACTGTCCTGTGCATGCAGCAGGGATTGTTCATTGATGGTTTGATAAGAATAATATCAATTTATTACCATGGCCTGCAAAAAGTCCGGACTTGAACCCTATCGAAAATGTTTGGGGGTATTTAACTAAAAAAATTTATACCAGGGAGTTTGCACCAAACAACGCCGATGAATTATGGGAAAGAATAATAAATGCTTGGAAGGAACTGAGAGAAGGATACAATATGGAAACATTGGTCAACTCTATGCGAAGCAAACTGCAAAGCGTAGTAGCAATTGAATACTGATACATATTTATTAAATACATATTATTATATGTATAGTTTGTTTACTTGTGAAACTTTGCTAAAATACAAACATTAAAAAAGTAATACCTATTCTTACAATCACAAGCAACGCCACTGGAGAAACCCTCATTTAATAAGCCGAAAAATCGCAAAAATAACCATAGTAACAAAAAACCGTGCACTTTGAGGTGTCCGTAACTGTACAGTTAAATCTTGAAATGGGTGATATTTCAGGAGAAATAGAAATGGCTGTAAAACAATTAATGAACAATAAAGGGGCAGGATTAGACAATATCACATGAGAACTAATTAAAAACGGTGCAAAAACAAGTGTTACAATATTACATTGCCTGTTAAACAAAATATGGGAGGAAAAAATACCAGAAGATTAGAAAGAAGGACTAATTATTACATGCTGAGAAGAAGGTGGAAAGTTGCAACAATTGGAGGGCCATAACAACAATTTTAAACACTACAAGTAAAATTTTAACAAGGATAATATTGAGAAGAATGAGAGAAAATGTACTCAAAACCAGGCTGGCTTTAGATGGTGAAGATCCTGCATAGATCACATTAACACATTACGGATAATTAATTATAGAAGGAAATGAGTAGCAAAAGAAAATCATCGTGGGATTCATGGGTTTCAAAAAGCCTTTGATAAGATTGACTGAAATAAAATGTGACAAATACTAAGAAAATATGGGATTCTGGCGAAATATATTAAATTAATTACACTAAAGCGCGAGTATAAAACACAAATTGGACAAATTTCTCGTAGAACAAGGTGTTCGGCAGGGGTGTATAGCCTACTCTCACCATTACTGTTGCTTATAATCATTGATTGGGTAATGAGAAAAACAACAGATAATAGAAAGGGTTTATAATGGAGATTCGGATAACAACCAGAAGATTTAGAATATGCCGATGATGTTTGTTTAATAGCGAAACGAAAAAATCATTTACAAGAAAAATTAGAACTACTGAAGACAAAATCAAATACAACATGGCTCGAAATTAACCCAAAAAAACAAAGACATTAAGAATAAATTCAACAGATATAAGGGAGTTAAAAGTTAGCAGGAAATGGCATACATAAAGTAAAAAAATTACATATTTAAAAAGCGTCATAAAGGATCGTGGGGGTTTCAATCAGATGTTAAAACAAGAATTTGCAGAGCACAAAATATCTTTATTGCGTAAAATTTGGTCTTCAAATGAATTATCTAAAAAAACAAGGTTAAAAATATTTAATTCAAACGTAATGAGTGTTCTGCTATACGGAACCAAAATATGAGCTCTAAATATGTAACAAAAAGAAATTCAAGTTCCTAAACAAATCCCTTCGAATTCTGAAAATATATGGACAAATAAAAACCTCACACCAAACTATGGGAAATTACTGAACAAGCGCAAATAGCAAGCACCATTAAAAGACTACGATGGAAATGGATCGGATACTGTAACGGTACGAAACGAGCTTTACAACCGGCCTAACAATGCTAAACGACTAGCGCGTAAGCTAACTCAAAATTGGGAATGTATTACATAGGACCGCTGCCCCAGCCCGTTACAAAAGAGTTGCCGACTAACTTCAGTGGAGCGAGGGTGTCCAACGCGAGATAATAAGGCAACGGCCTAATCAACAAAAAGCAGATCTTAATCGCCATCACGATTCCTATAAGGGAACAATGCATAGGTGAACCCACCGAGGAAATTGGAAACATAATGGAACACCCTTCAACTATAACCTTTGCAGTGTCCTGGTCACCGAGCCACGTGTAACATCATCGGACTTACCTTTCGAGAACTCACTTGAGCAGCTTGCTAAACTCCTTTTACACTGGAAAAATACATACACAAATTGCATGCACAACATCAAAGAGAACCACAGTTAAACAAACATGAAATGTATTAGCAAAATATTTAAATGGATAAGGGTTGAGTACATAAAAATATTAAATGAGTTAGCAATGGTTAAATATGTAAAATTACGTAACGTCTTAATTTAGTAAGGGAGCGGTAAACTTGACATCAACTATCGAAATTACTTGTAAACGGTATCAACACTGAATTTGTCAGGACATTTTTAAAATGTACAAATGTACGGCTAATTAGCCTATTTTATAAATTTCGACCCCGTGTATATATAGATTTTTCATATTTTTCCGCTTAAATTTAAGTGTATCGAGTTTTATGCAGGCATTGGCTTCAGGCCGTTACACAGCTGTGCTATCGCTTTGGTCTGTCTGGCTGCACACTTGTTCATTTACCACCTCGCGGCTGTCGTGACCTTGGTGTTCTAGCATGAATTTAAAACGCAAGTCTATGAGTGCGAGAGAGGGGGTGAATGGTTTTTCGTCTGGCCGGTGGACAGTTGCTGCAGCCCCCCTTTCCGTTTTTTCTCGGCTGCGGCGTGGCGTGAGTTGGCAGTTAGTCACGGACCTTGTTGGTTACTGCAAGCAGTTCTCAGAGTGTGGCATCTCAGCGGCTTCGGGTCGTGGGGGCGGTGGCTTGTCGTTGATGATGTTTGCGGCATTTTACAAAGTGAGTTCCATTATATAGCGTGTTGTTTTGGGTTGTGTTTGCAAATTTGAGGCGAGACGGTCGCACAGTGTTGGTTCCTCCGTCAAGTGCCAGGCGCTTCGCTTGTTGAATGGGCCGTTCATGCCATTAACCACTCATATGGATGTAGGATTAATTTGAGAGAGTTTACCCCTGGTCGAGTTTTACGTACGAGTCTGGTCGCATCATTGACTTCTATTTGGGATTCATGAGGGACAGCACAATCATCGCTCCCGCTTTGAGCTTGTTAGGGCTCTCCGCTTTGTTTCGCCGACTTTGGGAGACAAACCGCCGGCTAGACACCGCTACGGCCGCCACAGGTAAAGCTATGTGAGAGGTATTGTACTAGTGGTAAGCCTCCTGTGCAACGTGCGTTAGCTAACATTTGTTATATCACCCCTTTGTGCGTTAAGCAGTGCGAACACCATTTCAATGTACAGGGCCTTATGTCAGCGCATCATATTTGCGCCGGATTTAGTGTCGCTAATCATGAACGTGTGCTAACTAACATTTGTTGTATCACCATTTTATGCATTAAGCAGTGCGAACACCATTTCAATGTACAGGGCCTTATGCCAGCGCGTCATATTTGCGCCTGATTTAGTGTCGCTAATCACGAGCGTGTACTAACTAACCTTTGCTATTGAACAGAGTTGCCTGAGAGGCTGCTTCAGGACTCCGTTACTTTGCGCTGATTCTATCCCTAATTTTAAGCGCGTAGATGAGACTGCATCTACGCTTTAAGCCAGCTTAGTCAATGGCACTTAAAGGGACGACAGTAATTCACTCCTGAGATGCAGCCTCACATCTCGACAGTATTATGGCTTGGTATAGGAGTGGCGACGTAGTGAATGAATCAAACATTAAATGCAGATTGATTTTTATTATGAAAATAGACTGGTATTTATACAAAACAAAAAATGCTTAACGCAGTAACAATATCAAAGTTCATATATACAGTTTACTAGGACAGAGTGTTTAAATTACAAAACAGCAGATAAGCAATTTGTGCAGTTTTTATTTCCTGCTAGAGCGAAGGTCGCCCGTTGAACTTACTACTGTAGGTCGGTATTGTGCATGGAGTGCAGAATTGCATTTTCCTGGTCTTTAACTCGTATGATTGCGTAATAACACTGGCTTTTAAATTACGAATAATGTTTCGTAAATTTGAACTGAAATATACAGGGTGTCCCAGATAAGAGCAACTACATGGGGATTTCGGAAACGGCAAGAGATACAGGGTGGCTTAAATGAGAGAAAAGTTGCGCTATTCTGAGCCCAGTCAGATGCTGTATCGTAATTAAAAATATCTACAGGGGTTTTTAAAATATCGAGCAAAAACAAAAAATTGTGGTTTTCGAAAAATTGCAATATCGTCGCCATCTTGTAAACAAATTTAATAAAATTTGGTAATTTTGTATTAGCGACTACGGCCAATCGAATGACGTTTACGAATTTTTTCTAGGCCTTCTAGATTTTTTGCAACCATAGCCAACTTTGTTATTTCTTATGGCCGCCATATTGGATTTATACGTCATTAAATAGCGCATAAAAATACCTTTTCAACCATGTATAACAGACCTATCTTTAGATGACGGAAAGTTAAATTTATTAAAAAAACAGTTTTTCACTTAGTTGGCTGTGAAACAAATGCCGCAGTTGTGTTTTCTTAAAAATGTCTTTAAAAAATAATCTTTTATTTATGATACTAAAGTTAACAACTAATACATTATTTATGATTAAACTCACAACCAAAAAAAAACCGATGACAGAGCGTTGAATTAAAATAAATTAAATTAAATGTTCGAAAATTCCACCGTTGTTATTAATGCACGTCATGCATCGATGAATTAGAGACATACATGCATCTTTAACCATTTGTCCAGGCATTTCTTCAATGGTTTGAACAACGGCTGCCTCAAGTTCTTCTACTGTATTATAAGGAGTACAATAAACTTTATCCTTTAAATATCCCCAAAGGCAAAAATCAAGTGGCGTAAGGTCCGGCGAGCGAGCAGGCCAGGCAACCGGACCTCGATTTCCTATCCAGTTATTTCCATGTTGCTGATTCAAATAGTCAGTTATGATTCTTGCATTATGTGGAGGTGCTCCGTCTTGCTGGAACCACATGTTTGCTACATCTTGAAGAGGCAAATTTTCTAAAGTTTGGTCGACGTAATTTTGTAATATTTCAAGATATCGAGGTGCAATCAAATTATTATGAAAAATGTTAAATAGTACGTGTCCGTTTATGACTCCTAGCCATACATTAAAACCCCACTTAACTTGATGACGCACCTCACGATGTAAGAACGGATTTTGATCGGCCCAGTACACGTTGTTGTGTCTGTTAAATACCCCGCAGTTTGTAAATCTGCTTTCATCAGACCACAGAACCTTAAGCGGAAATTGAGGATTTTCTTGGCATTTTTCTAAGAACCAATTGCAAAACGATATTCTCCTTTCTAAGTCACCATCTCGGAGTCCTTGACTAATATGTTCTACATATGGACGATACTTGTATTTTTTGAGAATTCTCTGAGCAGTTGATTTAGGCACTTCAACATTATTTTCGATTTGACGAAGGGAGGTACGAGGATTGTCGATAACACTTTGCAAAACAAGATTTTCCATATTTACATTTCCCACTCTATTTCGATTGTGTTTTTTAAAGGAACCATAAGTAAGTAAATTATTTCTAAGCATTCTGAAGATCGACAAACCTGGTTGCCGTCTTTCTGGATATCGCTGAAAGTACATATCTTGAGCTCGTTCAGCGTTCCTCCGGCACAAAATGAAACAATCATACATATCCACTTTTTCCCGATTTGAATACCTTTCCATATTAAATATAAAAATTAAACTCTTAACAGATAGAACCAAATAAATAACAAAGTTTTGACAGATAGTTACATAGCTAAAACAACAAACACAATTGCGGCATTTGTTTCACAGCCAACTAAGTGAAAAACTGTTTTTTTAATAAATTTAACTTTCCGTCATCTAAAGATAGGTCTGTTATACATGGTTGAAAAGGTATTTTTATGCGCTATTTAATGACGTATAAATCCAATATGGCGGCCATAAGAAATAACAAAGTTGGCTATGGTTGCAAAAAATCTAGAAGGCCTAGAAAAAATTCGTAAACGTCATTCGATTGGCCGTAGTCGCTAATACAAAATTACCAAATTTTATTAAATTTGTTTACAAGATGGCGACGATATTGCAATTTTTCGAAAACCACAATTTTTTGTTTTTGCTCGATATTTTAAAAACCCCTGTAGATATTTTTAATTTCGATACAGCATCTGACTGGGCTCAGAATAGCGCAACTTTTCTCTCATTTAAGCCACCCTGTATCTCTTGCCGTTTCCGAAATCCCCATGTAGTTGCTCTTATCTGGGACACCCTGTATAGTTTTTAATCTAATTTAAACATATTAAATTTAGTAATTGGTGATTGCAACATTAAATTTTTCTTGCTAATAAATGGGAATTGCATTTAAAAAACATGCAACTGGATTTCGTAAATTTTAGAAAATAAAATTTATGTGTGTTTAAATCAAGTTTAAAAAGCTATAGCACCCCTTTTGTGCATTAAGCAGTGCGAATATAATTTCAATATACAGGGCCTTATGCCAGGGCATACCGTATTTATGTTTGCAGAACAATAGACCTATTTGTCAAACGCTTCCACTGTATTTTCTTTGTGTTGCATGTTGATTTTCAGTGTAAGCAATATGTAGGGTCGTCGCCCGATTGCCGGCTGGTGTAAGATTGATGTAAAGCAGATCATGCACGAATTTGTGAGCTTCAAGGTAGGTTCGACGCTCCAGCTGCCGGTTCCAAGGAGTCCCAAAGTTGCACCCATTCCCTACCCCGTTTAGCTTTCGGGTTTCTGCAAAGTGTAAAGTTAAAAGGCAGATCACTTGCTTTCCGGTTCTTCAGTGAGTTTACCTATGCATTCTCGTTTATCGTGATGGAATCGTGGTGGCGCTCAATCTATTTAGATCTGTTTACCGTTCATTAGGCCGTTGCCTTTGTGTTATCTCATGTTGGACCACCCCTAGCTTCACTGAGCCTAGTCGGCACCTCTTGTTATGGACTTGGCAGCGGTCCTATGTGAGTTACATTCCAGATTTTGAGAGATATCGTATGCGCTAATCGTCTAGCTTTTTCGTGGCTTTTCGTAAGTGCCGTTATGAGCTGGCACGTTGTCATAAATGTCGTTTCAACCCGTAACAAATTATCAAAATGCTGACTCAATAAACGACAATGATAAACGGTAATCAACTAAACAAGGTACAATTGCGACACATACTTCAACTGCCACGACGTAAAGTTAAACAGGTTCATGAATTCTGACGGCAATGAATTAAATTGACAGGTATACAACTGTACTGGTTTAGCAAATGCGATGGTACAAACAATAAATGCTACAACAACCGCAACGTTACGCAAACTGTCTGACAGCTCAGAAAAACACTCTGTACACTTTTAATTCGGCACTGTAAAAGTTACTACAATATAACGGTACCTTTAAGAAGCTTGGCTTAGTTGTAAACGACGTCCTACGTTGCTGCAAACGGTTGCTTTCCAGACATTGCGATAAACACCTAAGGGAGCTGCACCAAATCAACGGGGCAGAACCTGGGATAATCCGCTAATGAGGGCGAAATCGAAGTCCGCACGGTAATTGGCACAAAAACTCCAAGGTTTTAAATCGGTAAACGATACCACCAACAACCAAGTGCAGAAAAGTCATTAAATGTGAAACACATAGCTTTCAATCTTAAAACAACAGGAAAAAGCCATTAACCACATAACACAAAACTTGCGTTTAATCGACGGGACAAAACATACAACACACACACACACACACACCAAAGGCACAACTGTTAGCCGCTAATTAGCACAAATTAAACCAACGCAACGCTGTCCACGCAAGCCCGAAGGGGCGCGGCGGTTAAAACAACTTTCAAATCACTTGTTGCTTCCTACAACCCCGGATCAATTCTGTCTCGAAAAGGCGCGGACTACCTCGCATTCGACAAATAGTGGGGGCCAACATTAGTACTTGCTCTCTCTAACACACAGCAACTGTCTTTTATTCTGGCTCAAAACGTAATTTCTTATACAACAAAGTCATGTCTGTAGCAGGTCGCTAAGAAACACGTGTATGGCTTTTCTAGCTTGCCAATAGGCCCGAAACAGAACTATAACACAGAATGAGTGCATTTAAAACTGCTAGCTGCAAGCGAATAATTCGAAATACCCATACACAGGCGGAATCGTAATTTCGAAATTGGGAAAATAATGCTAATTAGCCATTCGTTCATACAAACTAAAAATGTCCTTACAACACGCATTTTAAAAGAACCCATAACTGATAGGAAATAGCAGAAGCTTTTACTAGGCAATTTAGCGGGGTTTTCACAGTGGAGACTAGTGATGGTTTACCAGGACTTCCACAGGAGAGTACCGACATTGAATTCACAGCTGAAAAAGTAACAGAAGCTCTCCAGTCACTTAAATCTGAATCAAGTCCAGGTCCAGACAAAATACCTACCATATCGATGCAGAACGGTACCTTACCTGAAATCTGAAAACCTCGATAATCACACCAATCTTTAAAAAAGGAGACACACATAATGCAGCCAACTACAGGCCCATTAGTCTAACTTGCAATCTTTGTAAATGCATGGAGAAGGTCATAGTTAAAGAGCTCACCCAATTTTTACTAGATAATAACATCCTTCCTCAATCTCAGCATGGTTTTTTACCAAAAAGATCGACTGTGAGCAATCTACTATCATGTCTAGATAACGGGACCAAGATTCACAACGAGAGAGGCTTTATAGATGTCATCTTCCTGGATTGTGAGAAAGCTTTTGACAAGGTACCCCATAATCGTCTCCTTTACAAGCTGGAACACTACGGAGTTCGAGGAAACCTGCTTAAATCGCTCTTATTCCAGTTTGCACAAAATATCAAGTGGAGTCCCGCAAGGGATGAATCCAACATCGTCCTCTACGCCGATGTGCAGTGTTCTACATGTCCAGCCAACAGATGCACCCACCGCCTATTACCTAAATGATGTACCTCTACACAACGTGCAAGAACAAAAAGATCTGGGAGTAGTTATCACCGCCGACCTGAAATGGGAGTCCCACATATCGCAAATGGTAAAAAAGGCCAACTCCTTTATTTATCTTATACATAGAGCCTTCCAAAACCGTTCCACGGGAATAATAGCAAAGATTTATAAAGCGTATATTAGGCCCAAATTAAAATTTGCACAATGTATTTGGAACCCTCAGGACATAGAGCTGCTGGTGCTGTACAAAGGAAAGTCACGAAAATACCTGCTGAATTAAAAAAGCTTACCCTATCACGAACGGCTAAGATTTAATCTGACCACACTAAAAGAGAGACGACAGCGGGGGGACTTAATTGAAATATTCAAAATATATAGCAACTACTACTTCTGTCCAACCGTTCACCTAACTTCCAGCAAAAATCTCCATACAAGAGGAAATTCCAAGAAATTGTGTAAAGAAAAGTGCAATAAACTTCAGTGAAAACACTTCCTAACTAATCGTGCTGTGTATCGGTGGTACTCACTAACCGAAGACACGGTAAACTCAGAAACTGTAAATACCTTTAAAAATAGAGTTGACAAACAAACAGATCAATCTGACATATAGTCCATTTACTTGACATCTGCACTGTCAAACTGACATTATGTTGGTGCCACTGCTATTTTTCACATTTTAACAATTAAATTACTGTACAGTCTAATAAAAACACATTATTTTTGAGGTATAGTCAAGAATTTTTTTAAAATTTTGACACTGACAGTGCAGATGTCAAGTAGGTAAATGGACTATAATAATTTTCATTGCTTGCTTGCTTGACGCCACTTTAAGAGCGAACCCGTGGGCCGAATTGGCGGATTTTGGTGTCAATCAACTCAGGACGATGCAAGTAAGCCAGTAGTAGGGTTTTCTAATTTTTATAAGTGACTTTTTTTATGTGGATTTTTTGTTGATAGCTAACCTCAAAATTAACTCGACACACAAAATGGATCACTCTTGTACAAATTGCATGAAATGAATTATTTCGTGCCCAATTTGGGTGCAGAAAGCTAGTTAATTAATATATTACATGTAAAAATAGTGCTGTATTGTGATGCCACTTAGAAAAAATCCTGGAACTTAAATAACCACCGAAATGATAGCCCAACAGTATCATTGGCTTAAGTCGCTCACTGTTGCTGTACAATAATAATAATAATAATAATAATAATAATAACTAGACAATCTCTTGACTATATAAAATTAAAGACAAAAGAAAAAAATGGAGGCCAGCCAGCTTTAACATGAAGGATTGTTTTGAAAGAATGCGATGCAATGAATATCATCTGGAGCCAAGAGAAAGTATTAACACAAAACAAAGAAAGGAATTTGTGGAGTCCGTATGTAGCCAGGTAAAAGATTAATTTCAACCTAAATTAAAGTTAAAATTGAATAGTGTAGTAGTGAGGTGAAAATAAACAATTAGTATATAGCTGACAACCATATACTACTAAAACTGTCCCTGGATGCCCTATGCTTCTACGAGGAGCAACAGGGTGAAAACAAGTGATGAATTTCAACTATTCAGGTGCATTAGGGTAAAGCCACACTTGTGGTTTAGTTGCTGCGACATGATCACCACAACCTGAACATGTAGAATGTTGGGTCCCGGCCATATTATCGTACTGCATAAGAAACAATTGGCAGCATTCCAGTCATGATGCTACCAAAATGCTCTTCAGAGCATTTTCAACATTGGTGGTCGCTGTAGTGAATCGCAAACTTGGCCACCTAGATTGGAATCTAAGGAGCACACCATTGCAACCTGGCAATCATGGCAAGCATGGTTTTACCATTGATATGCAGCCACGACGTTTTGTATTATATTGCTTCTTGTCCCAGGTAATACTCGGGGCTTCAAAATATTACTTCGAGTATGTTAATTAGGCCAAGAGCCAGCAACGGATTTCTTACAGTATTTTTAACAAGTCTGTAACTGTTATGGAAGGTCCCTTTGAATATACTGAGAAGGAAACCCGAAGCCTGGCAAGCCTGCGGTGGTGGTTTTAGCCCCCTTCCGTCTTTGAAGGGTGGAAAAAAATAATGTGTCAAAACTGACACAAAACCAAGGAATAATATGTTGGTAACACTGTTTAAGTCTATGCCAAATTCGAGGTTAGGAGGTTACATTTTGAGTCAGTTTGTGTCAAAACTGACGGAAAATCTAACCTGGTAACCTCGAATTTGACAGATTTACAGTGCCACCAACTTATTATTTACAAGTTTGAATTTCCACAGCCCGCTGAGGATCAGTTTTTTTGGATCTCTCGATATTTTACAGTACATGGTTATAGTAATTTACGATGCAAGTAACGTTATCAAGCTTTTTACATTACGAGAGAATAGTTTGAATGAACGAGCGACGCCAGGAGCGAGTTCTTTAAAATTCCCGAGTAATGTAGAAAGCAGATAACGTCACGTATATCGTAACACGGTTTATTTTATCCTAAAATACTAGGAATGGAAAAATGGTTATTAATGACACTTACAACAGCGGGTGGTGGTATCACTAGTAAGATAAAAACGCAATACTGTATTGTTGGTAGCACTATCAGGTTATGTTAAATTTGAGATTTTCAGGTTAAGTTTTGCGTCAGTTTGTGTCAAATAACAAACAAAACCTAACCTACTAACATCAAATTTGACATAGACTGACAATACACTTCAGTGCTGTCAACATGTGATTAAATGCTAATAAAGTATCATTATGTTATTTTTCTTAACAACACTAGTGCTGTTAAATGCATCTTAACGCAACTCGTTGCTAAGGAGTTATTGTCATAATAACATAATAGGATAAAATAATAGTATATTATTATATGAGCGATTATGACAGCCATTATTCACGAAGATGACATTTGCGCCACAAGCCGAAGGCGCGTGGCGCAAGTCATCTGAGTGAATAATGGCCATAATCGCGAATATAATACGTTATTTTATCTACTCCTATGCAATAGGAGCCTTGTGTTCATATTTCAAAATTATGACATTTGTGACAGCTGTTAACTTCAAAAGTCATTTAATAATAAGAATGAATTTTGTGATTGGCTACAACCTATTGAATAATGAAAATAGAATTTTCTGACTGGTTGCAATTTGCAAACTATTGAATAATGAAAATAGAATTTTATGATTGGCTGCAAACCGTGAATTATGAATCATAATTCATGGCCATTGTGCAGTAGGAGTAGATAAAGTTTATTATGCAACTGTATGTGAATCTGGGGTAAACTTACCACCTGCGAAAGCGTCTGTCAATCTTTTTACTTACATAAGATATGATTACCTTTAACATAACAAAGAGCCAGACTTGTTATTATACTTTTTTCTTATTATTCTTTCCATCCTTCAAGGATGCAAGGGGGCCAAAACCACCACCACAGGCTTGCCAGACTTTGGGTTTCCTTCTCAGTATATTCAAAGGACTTTCCATAATAGTTACAGACTTGTTAAAAATACTGTAAGCAAACCCGTTGCTGGCTCTTGGACTAAATGCAGTATGAAGCTGTGGTAACTACCTATTTATTTGGAAAATGTAAAATGAAAAATTTCACTTATACGAAATTTTTATTGAAAATAGTTTTTACATGATTTTATTAAATTTAATAATTGAACATAATTGTACAACAAATAATTCTAAGGATGAATTCCATACAAACATTTTAAAAATATATTTAAAGTGTTTTTTGCAAAGATTCAGATTACAAAATATACTACTTCAGTTTTTATATATTTAATAGTAGCTAGAATTCTACAAAAGAATTTCTAACGTTAATTTGATTATGTTCTAATTGTGTCATATGACATACTCTTCTCAGCTGTGATCGGCAAGAATATATTCTTCTTTAGGCAGTAATCATCACGAATACACTTTCAATTCAAAGTAGAGAGACTTGTACACATATTTCTTTAATTTGCCTGAAAAAAAAACATTAATTATGGTTCCATATCAATGGTATTCAATTAAAAAAATGCAAATGATATATGTTAATTTCAAAAAAAGTTCTACATTTACATTATATTTTATTCTAAGATTAAAACCATATTATTAAAATAAAATTAAATTAGAAAATTGGAGAAATCGTAAAAGGTTACATATATGTTTGTAAATGACTTGACCGATTATCCGGAAACGGATTAACCGTGGGGCAGTTTAATCATGCCTTCTGAAAACTTGAATTATCCGGGAATCGATTATCCATGCAATTAAAATTATCTGCCGGTGCAGAAATTGCTTTGGAAAATGATGAAAGATTGGAAGGTATAGCAGAAACACTATAAATGGAACAGCACTCGGTAGAAGACTTAACAGTTGTAAATGAACCAGCAATACTAGTGTTGTAACTATAGGCAGTACGCATTTTGGTGTAGCACCAGTAAAATGTGCAAATTGATTTTCTCAAAAAGATAAGAAAACTACGGCTATTCCTCAAGCAGATACAGTGTCACAGAAAAAGTGGTTGCTACATCAGCCAGTTGGAATTTCGAAGAAATATTGCACAGGGCACACGTATGAAAGATTAGTTTGAAATTACACATTACACATAATTATGTAATTACGAAAATATTTAAGTTCTTGAAAGCCAAAGAAAAACAAGTGAGTCGTATTAATAAAACAAATTCAGGCAGCTAAAATTAGACAAAAATCTGTTATAATAGTTGTTCCATTTTTATTGGCCGCAACTGTACAGGTGTTAGGAATTTCCACAACTTATGGTGTAGGAAATCACATGTAAGTGACATAAAAATCAGAGCAACATTTTCTGATGTCATTACTATACTCCATTTACATCTTTTTGGTATAAAGGTTGGCCATGACAGTTTCCCCAACTTAGCTGTGTAATAGTTATTTACCTAACAAGTTCGGGAAGTTAATTTTCCCAAATGAGCACTTTGTTTGCAGCACGACCGAAGGGAGTGCTGCATGTAGTGCGAATTCGGGAAAATTCTTCCCGAAAGAGTTAGGTACAATGTTTTTTGTAACGAATAACTCAAAATATTTAAAAAAGTTAAAAAAATACTATTTAGTGTTTTACAACTTTACTGAGTTGGCAGCACAAATTACTAAATTTTTATACGTATCCTAGCACCTGTTAGCTTTTTTTGACGTTTACAGCGCCCCTGGAACACACAATTGCCATAGTTTTTGTGGGAAAGTAAAAAACACCCGGGTGCGGGAAAAGTCATTTTCGGCGCATCGGGAATGACCGGGAAATATGAATTTTTAAATCATGAGTGCAAAAAATTACTTTGTTGTGTTTAAACGAAGTTTACATTTGAGGTTATGGTTACCAAATACTTTTAGGTTAGAAAACATGACAAAAGACCTGCAAATGAAAAGTTGCCATATTTAAGCAGAATAGAAAATGGAACTTAGTAATTTTTATGTATGTATCCACTTTCAGTAATTGTGTAATTAGAGACATTTTTAATTAAGTACGTGGAAGGTCTTGCAATAGTTCAGATTCTCCACATGTACTATCAAAGTAAGCAGTCCATCTGGCAATAATATTATGTTCTGTCAAGTGACAGTAAATTTATTGGAGGTTATGCAGGTTATACAACAAAAAAAATACGGTTCTGTTCATGGGCAACTTAACAACAAAAATCCAAGGCCAACTTTCATGCCAAAAAGATGTGAACAGAGTATAAAGCTGACAGTAGTAAATCTGCATCCCTACGAAAAATTTTAAAAGGTGTTAAATTTAAAGCTTTAGATGATGGAATGGCAAAATAGTTTTTCCAAAAAAGATGACGGAGTACCTATATCCAGATCTATGTGTATTCGTCAAGCACAGCAGTTTCACAAAAAATTGGGAATTAAAAATAATTTAGTGCTTCCAACGGATTGTTATATTGATTCAAAAAGCCGTGCTATTCGAGAATTGTCTACCCACAGAGAAAAATTAATTCTGGATGATGTAGAGTATTATGAATTGAAAAACATCATGCAAAAACAACTTTTACCTTGATCAAATATACAATACAAACGAAACAGGCCTGTATTGAAAGAAATGCATATAAAAACTTTGGCTCATGAAGATGAACATAGTGATGCTGGTATTAAAAAAATAACTGTTATATGTTGTACTAATACTTCAGGGAAACATTCAACTTGTGGTAGTGGGAAATTTAAAAAAACCACGATGAATCTAACGGGTGTTCATAAACAGTCGTCATCCCAGTAGGTTTTGACTTCAGAAACGTATGTCTATTAAAACTGAGAAAAAATGCGCTATGACAGTACTCAATGACGTTTCATTGTGTTGCACGAATTAATCAAAGACATAACATTTTGTTTTTCAAAGCAACTGGGATGACGACTGTTTATGAACACCCGTTAGTTTAGCGACCAACTCCAATCGACATGTGCTATACACCATTCGACGCGTCTCGTCGAGCTGAACAATATTGCTGCTGGGGACATTCGGGGCAGACCAATGGTTACTGAGATACAGCACTATAAAGTTTTTTTTTTATAAATTTTTTCTTCGTAGAAAACACTCTGGGGCCTTCGGCGGGGCGCCGCGCAGCGTACCTCACCGAAGGCTAATAACAAGTCACACTGCGCGCCACCTAACCTAACATAACTTAACCTAACCTAACCTAATCTAGTTTAGCGACCACCTCCGATTGACATGTGCTATACACCATTCAACGCGTCTCGTCGAGCTGAACAATATTGCTGCTGGGGACATTTGGGGCAGACCAACGGTTACTGAGATACGGCACATTAAAGATTAAAATGTCCCATACTAAGTCTATGGCACGTTCGCTTTAAAATGTGTGTTAGGTTGGGTTGGGTTGGGTCAGGTTGGTTTGGGTTAGTTTGCGTTGGGTTGGGTTGGGTTTGGTTGGGTTGGGTTGGGTAAGGTTAGGTTAGGTTAGGTTAGGTAAGGTTACGTTAGGTTAGGTTATGTTAGGTTAATTTAGGTAAGGTTAGGTTAGGTTAGGTTAGGTTAGGTTAAGTTAGGTAAGGTTAGGTTTCCGACGGAGATGTTTTGAAAGAAACGGTACCGGATACAGTTGAAACATAGCGAAGATGGGGAGTTTTAGTCGGTAAAAATCCGGCACGCCACCATGTACGGGCATGGTGGTGTCTTTTGGAATATTTCTCCTCAATAAAAAAAAAGGTAAGGTTAGGTTAGGTTAGGTTAGGTTAGGTAAGGTTAGGTTAGGTAAGGTTAGGTTAGGTAAGGTTATGTTAGGTTAGGATAGGTTAGGTTAGGTTAGATAAGGTAAGGTTAGGTTAGGTTAGGTAAGGTTAAGTTAGGTGGCGCGCAGTGTGACTTGTTATTAGAGTCCCTGTATATAGTAAGATAAGAGTCGGGCAAACGCGGTTCAATTTTTGATTGGCTACGATCCAGTGCGCATGCGCAGTAATCTAAAATGGAAATTTGAAGGGTGGCTATGGCAATGACAATTAAATGACGTACGTAATATTGTTCGAATGGTGTATAGCACATGTCGATCGGAGGTGGTCGCTAAACTAGATTAGGTTAGGTTAGGTTAAGTTATGTTAGGTAAGGTTAGGTTAGGTGGCGCGCAGTGTGACTTGTTATTAGCCTTCGGTGAGGTACGCTGCGCGGCGCCCCGCCAAAGACCCCAGAGTGTTTTCCACGAAGAAAAAATGTATAAAAAAAAAACTTTATAGTGCTGTATCTCAGTAACCATTGGTCTGCCCCGAATGTCCCCAGTAACAATATTGTTCAGCTCGACGAGACGCGTCGAATGGTGTATAGCACATGTCGATCGGTGTTGGTCGCTAAACTAGATTCTTACCGAGAACTGTAATGTACAAACCCTACCTATTATCCATTCACAAAACTCGTGAACTGTCAATGTCTAATTTTTTAAATATTTGCTGAGTGTACATGGAAATTACAGTTTTTTTGGGAATGTACTTCGAATCAGGTGATTTCAATATTACAGTTAGGTTATGTTACATGTGTCAAAAGTAAAGTGAAGTTTTTCCTTGTAATAATTAACTATAGCTTTTTTTTCCTTCCCAATAATAAAACCCCCTTTCGTTTCTGTTCCATTGCGATTGAGGTGTATGCACAAAAATTAAAGAATTTTGGAGATTATTTCTTTACAAGAAAGTGTGACATAAGTCAAGTTTTTAAATTGCAAAAATTTCAGTGCTGCCAAAATCAGCAAGCAGAACAGCAGAAGTTCCAAACCAGAATTTAAATGAGGTACCAACTTGACAGCGTTTTGACAGTTCACGAGTTTTGCGAATGGATAGTATTTCACAGAAAGTTTGTTCCTAACATGCGGTCATTTCTGAAATAAAATAATCAGCCTCCAAAAGCGTTATTGCTATTAGATAATGTTCCTTCGCACTTAAATGAAAGCTTATTTTATGAACGGCAGCATATTCGTGTTATAAGTATTTTGCTTCAAATGTCATGTTATTGCTCATTAACAAATTTGTTAGACAAAGAAGTAGGTACCTATGCGTTCTATAAAATTATAATTCTAGATGAAGTTGAAAAACAAGGTGAAGTCAAAGATATATCTTCCAGAAATTAAGCGATAATAGCAGGTGAGCTGGAGACAATGGAAGATCGAAATAAAGGGCTATGAATTTTTGAATAAAGATAAGATTATTAAAAACTTCTCAGTACAACTTAATAAATCAAATCGGAAGGATAACAAAAATTCAAAATTCAAAACTTATTTTGAACAGCAAACAGATAGTGACTTAATACACATTTTATATTTGAGGGAAATGAAGCAAATTGTAAAAGAAAAAATAAAACGAAAAAAAAAACGTTTTGGAAATGTACAACATATGAATTGGACCAAAGAAATATGCAATACAATTTTATTTTTCTAAATTAAAATTTATTAAATTAATACTGGACAACTGTAGTGTTAACAATTAATCAACAATATTTAATACCTATTTCAATTACAATAATTATTAAAAAAACAGCAAAAGGAAAATTATGTCTGAAAGAGACCATCGACAACTAAAAGGCCTGCAACTGTCTTAGCATGAGTCATCCAATGTAGGCGGTAGGGAGTACGCTTTCTTATGCAGAAGCGCTCTATTAACCCACATTTGTACATGAAAATCTAATATATTGCAATTAGTTCCACAAATTTCAACATATAAATGACAAACATAGTATTCACAATACTTATATAAAGGAATAAATCACCAACTTAGATTAAACATGCAAAATAAAGGTGTTATAAATATTATTTACGTAAAAGCATACATATAGAAAGTTATATTAATCGTTTTAGCTTTTTCAATTATTTGAAATCTTATCATTTTGTTGTTTTCAATAATTATTTAATATGATATTTGTCTTAGTATTCACACCTTTTATAATTATTCCTGAAAAATATTTCCCACTTACAGAAACCATCTGAGTAAATATTGTTTTTTTTTTTTAAATTATTGTTACACTCAATAAAGAAAAATTCTTTTGACTTCTACATCGTAAAAATTTTTATTCAGATTGTTCAGAAATTCAAATATTAATCTTTAATGTGTATAGGCACAGATTTAAAACAACATTAGAAGGACAACGAAGCCCTCCCCTGTTCAGCTTGTAAATAAGTTGTTTCTGAATGTCCGTTGTCAATATCTACATTTTCCATATTAGCTATACATATTTGGCAATCAGTACAATCGTACAATTTTTTCACAAACCATTCAAATAGTTCTTCTGCTGTAACACAACTAGCTAAAAGTGGAGGAGGTGAGCAGCAGTTGTTAAAAATAACAGGACACTCATCTGGAAGCTCCATCAAACTCTATCTACAACTTGGACTGTTTAAAAAATAATCACGCCGAATTACATTCGTGGTAATAATTTTTTTTTTATAATTTAAACTGGGTTAGCACTCATCTTTGTTGCTATTAAGATTCTTGAATCAAATTAAAATTATCACCACGTATGTAATTATTGTTGAATATCTTCCAACAGTATTTCTGAAAAATCCGAATTGACCATTTCTTCCTTGACGCACTCCAGGTAAGGTGCAATTGTAAAATCGTTTAGAATGAATATCCGTCGTGTACACAATTTTAAACTTATTAATGACATTTTAAAACGTCGTTTTGATTATAAAATTTCTGTTGCTGAAACATGATACTGTTCACTACACATTTGTCTATATTGGTCGAAACGACCCTCTAAAGACAGCTCTGAAATTTACCCATTTTCCTACGGACTTTACAACGTTCCTATATCCATAATCGTTTTCGCTTAATTTCCAAAGCTGTAATATTTTTGTCATCGAACAGTTTATATGTGTACGATACATTTTGTCTTTCTAAGTTGGTAGAAAATAAAACCTTTCTGTTTAAAGCCGGTGCTGTTTTTATTGTAGAAAATTACTCAATCTGATACAACCGTTTTAAATTCTGTACGCTCGATGTCAACTGTTTTTCAGAGCTGTTGCTGCCGACATTGTTTGCAATAAAAAAGTTTGATTGGTCTCTTTTTGATTTAACCAGTTGTTTCTAATTCATTTTAAAAGATGTACAGTGTTAAACCACATAAATATTTTGTCGCAATTGTTGTATGGATTTATGATGCTCTTTTCGAGTGCATATCTGATACATTTTCTTGTTGACACGGTTGTTATCGCAACATAGTGACAAAACTGTGTAACCACATATTATTGAGTTCATCACTGATTATATTTTTTTACAGGAAACATTGCTACATCTTTACTTTCTGAAAAAATCGATCTTGGCATAAATATCTGTTGAATAATAGTTGTATGCAGAAACAAAATACAAATGATTGACCCATTTCTGATTTGTAATCGTATTTTGAAGTTCATATTATACAACTTGCAGTCCCAGAGTGTTTTACATTTTTTATTTTATACATATGGGTGCAATGATGACTTCTATGGGTGCATTGGCCCCGATTCGCCCACGTACTTTCCGCCCCTGTCGGAATACAATGCGAACACTTTTCAAGAAACTTCCTATAATATTATCTAGTTCTGCGGCTTTAAATCTTTTTTCTTCGAATTCTTTTTGACGGATTTTAGCTTCGGTTAATCTCATTGCTGGTGATTTACGTCTAGGAAGAGCATCCTCCGTTAACGCTAGTTTTTTGCACGAAGCACGAAGAATTTCTCTATTTTTTGTTGTTACAGTAATGTCTTTTAAAATAGACTTCTTATCGAAGTGCTTCATACAAACTGATGAATATTCAGACAGCGTAAAGTACTCCATATTAATCTTCCATAACCATAAAGCACGTTTTTCATAACTAGTAGGAAATTTAAAAGTAGTTGCCTGTTCACTACTCGCATAATTTGACCGACAACATTATCTACCCATCTGAAAATATATCATAAATCTCTGTATTCACATTCACATACAATACTTGTAAAATTAATACATTGCAGGAAAAACTAAGCAACAATATAATGTTACCTATATCCGGTAATAATGAGAAATAATAATCATAACCACGAGCACGTCCAACGTTTTGCTCTAAACATGCAGTTTTGTCGGACTACATTGGTTGACTCATGCAGTAGTTGGAAGGGGTAGGTATATGCGGGCCTTTTAGTTATCGATGGCCTCGGTCTGGAGCATATCAACTGGGCCATAAATGTTTATTTACCCAGCATTTATAGTATATTAAACTCAATGGGAGGACACCAAGTTGATTTACACGAATTTCCAAAAAGCATTTGACAGGGTTCAGCATTCTGTCTTGGTTAAAAAACTAGAAGCTATTGGGCATCACGGAAATTTCTTAAAATGGTTTTGCTTCTACATCACAGATAGAACACAAACTGTAAGAATAAGCAATAACTATCCCAACCAATAGTGTCTTTTAGCAGTCGCCCAAGGATCAAATTTATCTCCATTCTTTTTCAAATTTTTATTCCAGGCCTTCCGAGCATTTTTAAAAATAGCAAGTATCTTATAATTTGAGGATGATCTAAAACTATATAAATCAAGTACTAAAATAGATGATCAACAAGTTTTACAAGAAGACCTAGATAAGTTACTTGAATGGTGTAATACAAATAAACCCTTTTTAAATCCAACTAAGTGCAAAAAGATTACATTTTACTGATTAAAACAAGTTCTTGAAGGAAATTATAATTTAGATGGAGTGATATTAGATGGTGTCAATGAAATTAGTGACCTCGGAATAATATTTGAAAGCAGAGCCGGATTAAATATATGTGAGGCCCAGGGCTAAGTTTTTTTAGAAGCCCCATTCCCATTTATGCAACGGCTACAAAGGGATCTAAATGATTAGAAACCGCACTAGATTATAACGTTAGAATCTTTTCGAGGCCCCTGAAATTTGGTGGCCCGGGGCTGCAGCCCCCTTAGCCCCCCCCTTAATCCGGCTCTGTTTGAGAGTGATATATCATTTAAAAATCCTACAGATCATACCATTAGAAAAGCGAGGAGGTTACTGGGATTTATAATCAGGCAAACAAAGTATTTTAAAGATCCTGAATTATCAAGTTTTACAAGCAAACGGCGCGCTACGCGCACGTGTAAAATAGGATACGCCGAAGGCCAAGCTGCGAGCCGACCGCTAAGATAAGAAAAACAAATATAAACATCTGCGAAGCCGGAACGTGAGATTTTATTTTGTGCCACAGACAGACAAACACACATTAAGGAAAATTATATTATAGATACTGCAGCCTAGTGAGATTCATACTGGAGTATAGTTCCCCAATCTGGTATTCATACTAAATTACAAATACAGAATGACTCGAAAAAATACAACAAGTTTGTCAAGTACCATATATTCAAGAAAGGACTGAGAAAAGAAGATACCTATACACAATGCATAGTATTGTGTGATTTATTAAAATTAAAAAATAGATATGTTTAATAACTAGAGAGCGGATTTCTAGCTTTGATGCTTTTTGTAATGGTTAATAAGCAGCTCAGAACTTTTGATAATGTGTCACTAACTAGAAAATTGGAACTATTTGACATATATTTTTGTTATGCTTTTTTGGCTTATTTTGTGGTTTTACGCATATTTAATTTAATATGCATATTTAACGATTTTTTCCCCTTTTCAAAGTATACTCTTTTAAATATTACAAAAGTTGCACTTAATTTAACAAATTCTTACCGTTTTATGCATATTTAAAATAGTTCCTATGTTTAAGGCTGTTTTTTTTTAAATAGTTTCGTATCCCTTAATAAATTGTGCAAACCTCTATATGCCCATGATTCATCAACCATGAATCAGGCCGTCAACACGAATAACAACATGTCACATTAAAATAAAAAATGCTAATGCAACAGTCTTAGGTGCTGTGTTATTTTATATTTTAAAAATGCCTAAATCAAAAACAACGCCACCTGAGTTGATTAGGGGTTTCCCCGAACTCAAACGTGAAAACAACAAAATATTTTGTAGAGCTTGCATAAAAACTGTAAGTAACTTACTGTTGGAAAAAACAGTAATTAAAAGCAATATTTTTTAGATTCAAGGTGACGAGAAGTACAATGTGCTTCAACATGTGAAAACAGCTTTGCACATAGAACGGAAAAAGAAATTTGAAGAGTCAAAAAACAAATAACAGACTATACAAGAATCTATTGCAACCACCTCTCGTCAAGATGAGCAATTTCAATTTAATTTTTAATTATGTAGGATGATAATTCAGTTCAACATACCGCTAAAGAAGTTGCAAAATAGTCCATTTCAACTGTTTTTACAAAAAATTTGTGCTTAAAATAAAGCTTTTTTTTGTTAAATATTTATGCTTTTTTAAGTGCTTATTTTTCATTTTTTATGCTTATAAATCCGCTCTCTATTAATAACATTATTTAAACTAATCATAAACTATATCGACTGCTCTCCACTACGTGCACAATTGCAATTTAAAATACCAACAAGGAATACGAGGCAAACAATTATTCTTTATCAAATTTCACAAAGTGAACTATGCGTTAAATGGTTTATCAAATATAGACTTGTGTCACTAAATAAAAGTTAAATTAACCCTTAAGTACTAACGTTACGTCTGTTCGAAGCACGTGTAATATTTCCCCCTCCAGTTAAGATTTATGGTTGATCCTTCATCTACCTTCAAACTACCTAAAAATAACTCAATTTTTAAAATTTTGCTGCGGTAGGATGTTTTGTGCGGAAGTTATAGGTCTCAGAGACGTGACGTTAGTTTGCACGCTACTATTTTTGCATGATGGATCAAAAACCAACTTGCTCAAATACGGTTAGATCAACAAACAGTTGCTTGAGCAGCAAGTGTTCCAGTAGTATAATGAATTAGACAGTAAGGACAGTAACGGAGAACATAATATTGATGAAAATTCTGCTATACTTAGTAACCCAAATTTTTTCATCTTGCACTAATTCTGTATAGTTTTAGGGTGGTGTGAATTTTTATACGCATTTTTTTTAGTTAAGTTGTGTTAGAATACCATTGTCTGTTGAAATGTTTGCTGATAATAAAAAAAAATATGAAAAATTGCCTTTTTCTGAAATTAAGTTAACACCTACAAATTTAAACACGGTTTTCTATTTGACTCTGTAAATGCTAATATTTTTATGAATTTATATTTTTTATGTGATTAAAATACGCTTGATACATCATTGCATAGTACCTTATGTTTTAAAAAAAAATTTAGTAATAAATTCGTAAATAACTATATGCCCGTCTCTTAGACGCCATGTTAGTACTAATTTTTATTTTATTTTGGTACTCAGCCAACAGCCGTTGGGCCAATTATAGGCGTCGCTTTACATTTTATGGGGACTTCCAACCCCACTAACGACTGTCATGATGTTATTATGACATCCGGGACCAACTATTTCCGTGACAGCTGTATCACGAGGCGCCGAGAGAAGCAGCCATGGAACTCCCATCCAAGTTCTGACCAGAAAGAGCGTTGCGTAACTCTACTGATCGAATGTGGATGCTTGTTCAAGCTACACCACCCAGGAGCCAAATGCACCACAACAGACACGTTAGTACTTGAAGGTTAAAGCAATCTCTTTTAGGTGTAGCAGATTAGAAATATTGATATTTGCAGTACTTTTTATTGTTTCCGGAATTCTTATGTTATTTTTTCCATATATTATTTTTTTCGGTGTTGCAGATTAATAATACTTATATCTCTGTAACTTTTTATTGTTTGTTTGTTATCATAACAGTATCTTGTTACTACTTTTTCTGTATAATATAGTATTTCATGCATTTATACAGTTTTTTTTCAACATGACTGAGAGCAGGCTGTGACTTCTAATACTTTTTACAGTGTAGTAACCTAACCTTAAAAATGCCACTGCGTCAGTTTTGACAGCTGTTTGAACACTGCAAGTTATTAGGTTTTGTAAAATATACCTTCAAAATGCCAAAAAACTTAACAAAAGAAATAAAACAAGCGATTTATTATTACTTTCGTAGGTTTAATGGCAAATTTTTGAAAATATGCGGAAATCTTAGTTTTGAATTACCTTGCTAACTTAATTTGTAACTAATATAAAAACCTGGTTTTTAACTAAATTTTTATCTACACTCTTACAAAATGGTATATTCATGGCCTGATCTGAGTCATATTGAAAAAAAATAGACTATAATAGTAAGTTTAACTCTCTGTTACTTTTATTTTCTTTGTTTGTTATAATTTTTTCGATATGTTATTTCATGCATTAATAATATTTAGTTTGAATTCAGTTACTATACTACACTGTACATTTAGAAAACTTGTGTTAGTTGGATGTAAATCTGTATGTACAAATACAGGGTGATTTTTTTATCGTGTAACATACTTGTAGGCAACACTTCTTACACGTGCATGCAATGCATAGTGAACTTTACTTTTTTTAAATAATAAATTATTTTTAATATTAAGCATGCTTTGGGAACCCAAATGTCAACTGACGTTTTGTTACTTAAATAAAATGTCATCTTGTCAAAACTGTAATAGCATTCGCAATGTATTCAAATGAAGAAAAAACGGATATGATGTTGATTTTGGGAGAATTCCGAGGAGCGGCAGATTTAGCTGTAGGACGATATGAGCAAAGATATCCAGTCAGATATCATCCATTGCATAAAGCCTTCAGGCTTTTAGATAGGAAGTTGCGCAAGTACGAGCCAATTTAAAAAGCCAAAGGTGAGACAACAACCGTAGAAAACGAAGCCGCAGTTATAGAAGAAATTACTGCAAATTCCTATACAAGTCAACGGGCGATTGCAACAACAGTAGACATTAGCCAAACATCAGTTTACAAAATTTTAGCAACAAATTAATTTCACCCATACCATGCCACATTAGTACAACATCTTAATGAAGAAGATTATCCACAGCGGGCAAATTTCCGCCATTTCTTAAGAAACAGAGTTACTGCTAATCCCCAGTTCTTAAGACATGTTCTCTTTTCTGATGAAGCGTCATTTAGCAATACTGAGTGCGTAAATAGACACAACTGTCATTACTACGCGCAAAGCAACCCGCATTGGATTCAAGAAGCTCATTTTCAGAGAGTTGTTCGCATTTAGATGCTTCAAGCATCTAATGTAGAGGAATTGTAGGTAGTGCGATAACTGTTTGGCGCAGTATAGTTGTCGTAAAGTTTCTTAATATATCTAAAGTAACCACTTTGATCTTTGTTTACTGAAAAAATGTAATGTTTACTAAGATATCTATGAAATGCATGCAGTTGTAGCATGTGTTGCCTATCTAGTTGTTACACGATAAAAAAAATCACCCTGTATATATTATTATTATTATAACACTCTGTGAGGATGAAGCATGAAATCTGGGATTATAACAACAAAACTGCATAGGTGATTTTTTAGAAAAAACATTTTATCTAGTGTGCATTAAGGTTGGGGATTGAAACGAAGAAAATTCACCAATCTTCCCTCTTTCTTTATCCTGTTGTGTGGTGCTGGTATCTGTATTAATATAGACGCACTCGAATTTTCCACCGTATAATTTCTACCTCGCTATTCAACTTATGCAAGGGTTTGTTTCTCTGCTGAGCAGGTGTGTTCTAAGCAGATGTGGGCCAAAAACACGGACAGATGTTTTTGCCGGTGCAGATAATTTTAAGATTATTCTGTGATTTTAAGTAAAATAAGCTTCATGGCCTTTGTATGTGTGTATTATCGAAATCTCATTTTACCTTGAATCCGGTGCTTTATGCTTCTTGGTCTTTCAGTCACTATAACAAAGAAATCTGTGAAACTTAGTTAAAATAAACAGGAACCAAGTGATTCTGCCAAATTCTGAATCTATTATGTACAGTGACCGCCAAAAAGTCGGCCTAATATGGGAAAAACATTATTTTGATTTTTCAAAACAACTTTTTACGTCAATAATTTGTGCTTGTCTAAAAACCTATTTAGCCCCTATCATATATACCGAGTGAGTTTTACTTATTTAGAAAATTGAGTTTTCCGAAATTGTCAAAATCCAAAAAGTGCTATTTTTAGGAAACTAAGTAAGATTTCAATCAGATTTTTTTAGAGTGTGTTATTTTTAGCTAACTAAACAATTCCAGGCAAGAAAACTCCTATTTTTTATAACTTTAGCTAATTATTAATTTTTGAAATTTTTAAATATTTTTCAAAATTTCACATACCAAGACTTAATACTAAAAACAAAAATTTTTATGTGAAGACTAATGATTTATAAGTGGAAAAAATAATATAAAATGTTAATTTCTTCTTTAGATTTTTTATCATTTACCGAAAAGTAGTATGTTTGCAGAATTTTTCCGTTTTTATGCAAGGCGCTTTTTAGGAGAAATATTTTTCAATTCTAATTGATAGCTATTTAAATGGCTTTTAGAAACTCTAATCTAGCCCTGTTAATGAATTACTGTTACAAAAATCCTGTAAATGTTTTCTTATAGTTGTCCAAATGAGATTTTTCTTTATCCAATTTACATTTCTAAAAAATACTAATTGTCGGTAAATAATAAAAAATGTAACGAAGTAATTAACATTTTGAATTATTTTTTGAAAAACTTACTCTTAAAGAGATGAAAAGGGGTAAACTGTGTTTTCACGAATTCGTCAGTATCTCTTAGACCCGGTAAAATATCGACTTGGTGTTTGCTTGCATAAGTATCCAATGCAAATGTCTAAAAACTCATTTCGGGATTTTACCCTAATCAACCCTTAAAGTTCGAATCTGCATTCGGGGTGAAGTATAGAACTCCTTGTATCTCCTGTGATTGTTAAGTTAGAGCATTCTTTTTTGGTATATAGATGTGTTTTTTCAATCTTTAGAAAGGGGTTTTAAAGTTTTTTTAAATTTCACCACTAAAGCGGTACAAACGAAAAACCGAAAAGGGGTTGAGGGTTAGAATGATTTTTTTCGCTCTGGGTTCATTTCAGTATAAGACTGACTGAAATAATTTTTAGAAATTTTACCCCTAAGGGGTGAAATGGGGTAAACTGTGTTTTCACGAATTCTAAATATTTCATAGAATAAAATGGGAGGATTTCTAAAATTCCACTCCCCCCCCCCCCCCCCCCCCAGTGGTGGAAATGGATATATGCTATAATATATGAATACAACATTTAATAAGTACATTAGTAGTAAATTAAGCAAGAAAGTACATACGTATTACGTAAAAAACTAATCTGTTACATTATTATTTGTAATGTACGTGAAGATATAAACTACAATTCAATTTTTAAAAAAGTTTTCGGTAGCGGAAATGAACACGGGTCTCCTGAGCGAGAGTCAGGTATCTTAGCATATACACTATACAGGGTTATAATTTCTCTTCTTCAACCAGCTATATACTTCCCAGATTCATGATATTTAAGCCAAAATGTACTTATTTTAATGACTGAATTTTTATCAGTAATAATGTATTAAGGGCAAATGATTTTGCCGGTGATGATGTTTTGCGAAAGTTTCTTGTTTTGGCAATGTCACAAGACAAACTAACTTTATAGATGAGGGAATTTGTCACAGTTATTTTGTTGAGGGCATTGCCAAAAAACAACAAATCTTGAGTAAAACGTGTTCCGAGCAAAATCATGAGCCCGAAACACATTTCGTGGAGTATTTCCCAAATATGGGTTAATTTTGTATCAGTATACAATGAATATGACATTTATACTATATATTCACAATGACAGTTTAATGACGTTTTTCAAATGCTACATTGTTTAAAACAACATATTTGGTGGTTTCCATGGATACAAGTGTTAAAAGAAACTGATAAAATTTCAAGGAAAAATTTTGATTTTTTGCCACTATAAAAACACTGAAATTAGTTCAACAGTAAATTATTATTCAAATATTAACACATTGGAAATGAGATTACCACTTTATAATAGATTATTTAAGCATTAAAAGATACTATCAAACAAATTATTTTTAAAATTGTTTTATTTATACATTGCATATCTACATTCAACAGTTTTGTGTTGAACGTAATAATTAAACTATTTAGGTGATCCTTATAAAACATCTATAAAATAATGCTTTTTAGAGGCGCGCATCCAGCGACAGGGCCGTATCAAAGTTAGAAATAAATAGTAATTTTGATTAAAATTAATATTATAAAATATGTTAGTTATTTAAAACAACGGTTTTGTAACTAAACAATCAAAAGTAACGATTAACGCGTACAGCAGCTGAACAAGTCAGGTTAAAAATTTTTTTTTATGTTTAATAATCTTCATTATCGTTTCCATAAGGCTGCATATTGTACGACTATACAGTGTGGTAAAAAAGTCTGGAACACCTGAAATATCTTGCTTTATTTGCATTTTTCTCGAAAATTTCTTTATGCAACTTCATAAAACTTTTATACTACAATACTCAAAACGATGTGCTCTTCCACTTCCTCGAACAAAATATTGGGGTTATAATTTAAAAAAAATGCTCCAATTGACCCTGCTGGTGTACGCCACTGTATATAGTTCTAGAGTATTTCAAAAGATAGCAAATTTACAATGCTTTTTGACCCCTTCAAGCGGTTTTGCCACAAAACAGGATTTTGCAAGATATTTCAGGTGTTCCAGACTTTTGTACCACACTGTATAATATTTTTATAAGAGACTGTGAGTTTGTGACAATGTAAAGCAAATTGGTCCCCAATAACTCTATAATATAACTGTTATAAAAGTAAGAGAAACGTCTACTTTAATGACAGATTTTAGTAGTAATGACTTTCAAGACGCTTGCGGAAAAACATTCTTTTTCAACCTAAAAATAAATATTCTTCAACAATTGTTTTCTTCATAATTCATATTTCGTTCTAAACATTTCTTTTCAGCTATTAATTATTACGTATAGCAAAACAGCTATGAATCCGAGCTCTAATAATAATCATTCACTGTCACTCGTATTCGCGATTTACCGTATTGTAAATTTCGCATTTCCCATTGCATTGCAAAACGTGGATATAGTTCCGTACGTGGGACCTGAAAATAAAATTTAAAGTCCCACACGGGCGAAGTTTTATCACACGTTTGCGCGGTCTTTCCTCTTGTACTCTTATCCGTTCCTCGTTCTTATAGTGTGTCGGTCAGCTGTTCTGTTCATCGATGTATATTAATTAATATTGTCTTCTGCTATTAACGTTATTGATTGATAATGGCAACTTCATATGAATTAAAGATAAACGATGCCTTTAACAGTTATGAAGAATTAAATGAAGCCATAATGTTACATGAAAAACAGAATAAAGTACAATTTTCGAAACTAAATTGCAAAACTCTTGACAATGCTAAAAATCACTGCCCCAAGTTATACAGTATCGCAAACTCAACATTAAAGTATTATGTTATAAAATACTTTGCATTCACGAGAAAGTTGAAATTATTAATTTTCAAAACGACGTATATAGTAATTGCCAAATTTGGTATTGAACGAAGGATTTGTAGAACACGATTATTACAGTAATAATAATCTACTAGTAGTAGAACATGATTGCCAAAGCACCAAAAATTTGGTAGACATTATGAGCGAAGAAAATGTTAACAATATTCTATAATTCGATTAATCCCATTCTGTAGAGACAAAAGAAGAAATCATTTGTGATATGAATTATTCAAAAATTGTTGATGATGGATCATGTTTACATAACATTTGTTTGCCGGTATGTTATAAGCATTTACTTTTACGGACATTTCTTAGATTTTAGTAATCACATATTTTTAGGAAGCAATAAAATCTCGAGGTAGACCTAGAGGAAGACCGCTAACAGCTATTGGTTTACCAAGAAAGAAAGAAAGGAAAAATTAAAGAGCCTCCAAAATTACTGCAAATCAATACTGTATCTTGTATTTTATGGAAGATCACACAATACTGATTTATTATAGGCATTTGTTAGTGTAAAATTCTTATTAATATATAGGTAAATAGAAAAACATATATTTTGTTGCTCATTCTATCTAGTAGCTTTCTATTAAATTATTATCGGTTTTGCAATCGGTTTTTATTAAATAACTTAAAATATTCATTTACCTACGTCTCTACCTAATAACATTTTAGAAATTATAGTGCAAAAGTATATGAAAGTATGTGGGGATTCTAACGAATAATTAGCAATCCCGTACCATAGGACAAACGGGCAAACGCGTGATTTTAACTCCGCCCGTGCGGGACTTTAAATTTTATTTTCGGGTCCCACGTACGGGACTATATCCACGTCCTAAATTTAACGCACTTCGTGCCATGTTCAAAACCTTGGTTTTGTATATGGCTTTGTAACGACAATACGACATCTGTCGTACAATGCCTAAACTATTTATACGCTATTTATGTGGAAATTTATCAGGTGTCTGCAAAAACAGCACCGATAACCGACATTTGGCGTTGTAATATTCGTCCTAAATGACAACAGCTTGAATTTATTTAGGAAACACGTACTATCAATAATTAAACGTTAGAAATAGTTCACTGAGGTCTTAAATAAAAGATCAAAAATCGTATATTCCTGTAAGCTATTTTACAGTTTCTGTTTTCTATTTTTCACAAGCAAATTTTACTGTTGGATGACAGAAATACAAATGAAAAATGCCTACAAAAGCGTCGATATTTTGAATACAATTTTACAGCGCAAGCGAATCTGTTACCATTTATAAAATAGTTTACGCCGATCTGCCAACATTCGTCTTTGAAATGAAGCCTTGTTTAACTTCATACGACGCGTGTGAATCGACAATACGTGATTCCTATGTATCAATCTGTCCCTATTATTTCAACATAAGCCAAACGCCAGCCTTAAACTATTAAGGTACCACAAGAATGGCAAACCGCATATATTAGCAATCAGTACAAGAAAGGAAATCGTATGAATTGTGACAACTATAGAGGGATCAATGTGACGAACTATCTTAGTAGGCTATATGGAATGATAATAAAAAATAAGATAGAAAGAAACCTAGTAAAAGACAGGAACAATGTGGATTCTGACAAGGGCGTTCTTGTAAAGATAAACAGATAACATTTTTGCCTAACTGAAAAAAGATTATCGTATAACTTAGAAACACACGCTGGGAAATAATGAAAAAGAAAGGAGTTAAAAATACATTAATCCATGCTGTTAAACATTTATGATAAAATACACTCTATGTTTTTTGCTGATGCCCAAGTAGTATTGGTTGAAGATCGCGATGGTATACATTACATGCTGAGAAAGTTACACGCCGAATATCAGACATACGGCTTAGAGATCAGTTTTGATAATACTGAATACCTCGTTATTGGAGGTCATGCCTCCGACTTACAGTTTAAAACCCAAACTATCAAAACCACGAACCAATATCAATACCTTGGTGTGAGATAAGTACGACGTAAGCAATAAATCCGAAATACGCAGTAGAATTGGTCAAGGTAGAACTGCAATGAGAAAAATGAACCCTCTATTACGCAATAAGAATATGATAAACGAAACTATAATTAAAATATAAAAGGCAATAATAGATAGTATAACCCTATATAGGGCCGAACTATTGGTTATTAACCAAAGGGATGAAAATAGAATATAAGTTCTAGAAATGGACGATTGAAGGAGCTTCTGCGGCCTTACTAGACTTGACCAAATACACAATGTGGACATTAGAGAAAGAATAGGAATAGCCACTACAATAATCGACACAGTCCTGGCGAAGAGGTTAAAATGGTATGACCATTTAAAACGGATGACAGATGACCGATTACCAAAAGAGGTATAGGAGTGGCAACCACGTATGAGGCAGAAAAGAGGTCGGCCCAGGAAAAGCTGGAAAGCTGGAGTTTATGAAGCTATGGAAAACAGAGGACTTCAGCAACACGACTGACGCAACAGCACCAAATGGAGATTAGAATGCGAGAAACAGTAACTGTATTAAACGCGCAATAATATTTACCTCAACTAATATATTGCTATATTTTTTACAGTGCAGACTTTTGTCATCTCTTCTAACTATTGGGAAATATTATCCCATACCAGTAT
The DNA here is from genome assembly GCA_940337035.1 of Agriotes lineatus. Lineage (NCBI taxonomy): Eukaryota > Metazoa > Arthropoda > Insecta > Coleoptera > Elateridae > Agriotes > Agriotes lineatus. Next base: position 59,826 of record CALNHX010003014.1, read on the forward strand.
AAAAGTAGAGATCTTATTTTTTCTTACTAAACATGCGGACATTAGGTGCAGAACGTTGTCAACAATGAAACAGTAAAGATATTCAATCTCCGTACAGTGGATATCTGCCAGTACGACCTTCTCAGTATCCATTACATGTCTCAGTTCGCAAGATTTTCTAAACTGTAGATGTCTAAAATAATTCACAAATATGTAAGCTTTGTAATGCAAATGTATAGATAAGTTAAATTGGAAAAGTCTGTCTATAGAAAAATATAAACCACTGGCTTTCCATCAATCAAATTGACAAAAAAATCTAATATCAATTCTTGTGGAAGCAATCACTACATAAGGATACGAAGACTATTGAGTTTTATTGCTTCGTACCAAGACACCTCCACTATTAGCGTGATGGATCACGTTCCTATTTATACATAAGGATGTTACAGTCCGAAAGTGTTATTTCTAATTTCCGCCCGCTGTTGCTGTATATCCGGCAATTTTGTACGCCCTTGTGTATTTCAGGTTGCCTAAATAGCTTTTACTGACTTTCGAATTCGCGATTATAATTTCTTTATTTCAGGGTGGGTATATTTTTTCGGTCTTCATTTCCTTTTAGGAGGTTTAATAATTTACTAGCGTATTATTCCGAAAAAGTAATCAATTCTGGGGAATATTTTGTTTTAATGGTGAATTACTGCACCAATCTGTTTACCTCAGGATGTGATTGCATTTTGGAAGTAAAATATTTGTTAGCCGCCAGTAATTTACGGTAGCATTTGCTTATCTTTGCTGTCACGTGGTCTAATATTCAGTCAAATTTTATTTAAGGTTTCTTCTAGTCTTTCTTCGATCGGTGTACTTTCCATTGTGCGTTTGTGCTCCGATATTTCTACTTCGGTCGGAAAATTTGCCGTATACCTGCTGAAAACCTGTGGATACATGAAGCAGCTTTGCTAGATTTGCTGAAACTAAAGTGATACCCAGTGCGTTTGTTATGATAAAGCTAAACAGCAGAGTTATCCTCCCCGTAGAGGTTATTTAGATGATTTCGAAGGCTTTCACGGCGATTTCCGTACATTGTGCATAACGGCAATGGCCTTCCGAAATCACCTAAGCAGCAGTTGTACAATTATGTACTTAGGTATATCAAATGAAAACGAAACGTTACCCAACATTCTTATTACTTGTTATACTTAACTAATCCAAATATAAAAAATCTGAAGTTAATAATAAGAACATAGTATATTCCTTACGAGTAAATTTTCAGAGGAATATGCAGGGCATAACAGACCATCCGTACCAGTATTTTTTCTGGAAAGCCTGTAGTCGCGAAAGGTCGGAATAATTGTGTATTACCTAAGTCAGTATAGAAAATCTATTTATGATATTAGCTTGGACCAGAATAGGCGGGCAGTAGTTTCAACCTAACCTAACATTGAAAACCTAATTGAAAACTGAGGTGAAGCCTTTTATAGGAATTTTTTTAAGTTTTTTGAAGTTTATAATATATACATCTAATAAATTACAATTATTGATTAATTATTAGACGTAAAAATAATTGAATAGTTATATACTATACAAGTGGGATAACAGCATCATTAATATACGAGTGCGTAGCACGAGTTAAGTAAGCACACAAGTATATTAATGGTGCATTATCACACATGTATTGTACAAAATTTTATCTACGACTGCCTAAAATTGAGAAAAGTCAATTAAGAGAAATGTCAGATCTGTCATTTTCAAAAATATTTTAGTAGGCAAATGTCATTATGTCATTCATTTGACACTATTTCAATTAGGTAATGAAGTCATTACACAACTCAGTTGCGTAAAGAAGCCATTACATAACTAAGTGGTGTAATGAGCTTCATTACCTAACTGAAATAGTGTCAAATGAGTGACGTAATGAGTTACTTATCCCACCGGAGTAGATAATAGTATATTATGTTATTAGGAGCAAAAGTTATATTTTATGTGACGAGGCTGGACGGGTTATCTACCGAGCTTGCGAGGCAGATAAGTACAGCCGAGCGACATAAAGATACTTTTGCTCCGAATAACATATAGTATTTTTTCTTCAAACGTTTTTATAACAAATTATTTACAATTTTGTGAACAAAATTCGAAGAAAATTACTTGATCTCGTCAGCGGCAGATAAAGTTGTCAGCGGCAGATAATAACTTTATCTGCCGCTCGTCAGCGGCAGATAATATGATCTGCCGCTTGGCAATAAAGTGACAGTTTAGCATCATCAATCCAGCAGTATAATGCCATATTTTACTGACGTTTGAAGAAAAAAATAATTATGTTATTATGAAATGCCTGTTTATTTATAATACGACTATCAACCTTTAAAAGAAGTGTTGCATTTATTTAAACGCCTGTACTTAACTGTTTGATCTAAACTAGAGGTCACTTCCAACATTCTTAGTTCAACTTTTAGTTAATAATATAATATCATAATCGTAAAATTATTTCACCCCTATTATTAACAAAGAAGTAAAATATTCTTATACTTTAGTTAGTAAACGCCAAGAAGTAGGTAAAAACAATTTTTACAGTTATTTATGTTAAAGAACTCGATCCACTCGTGAACAACATGACTCCAGTGTATTTCCGTCCACATTAGCATCTTAAATATCTTTTCCAAAACGACGTTGGTAAAATACATGTTCCCCAATGTTATGCAATTAACAGTTTTCCAGAAAAAAGCATTATGAATATTATTATCTAATGTCCAAAAACTAATTTAGTTATATGTTTTAAATTCTTGTTGAACTAAGAGAACAAAAGCAGATCGTCGCAAAGTAACCTACAAAAGGTGTACAAATTAAAGTGAATTATATTGTATTCAATAAGTCGTCTGGGTTGCCATGTCTCCGGCAAGACGGACTCTGAGGAAGGGAATTAAAATGAATAATATACGAGGAACAAAGATTAAATTAACGTAGGTTTTGTTTCTTTTTACTTTCTGCCTGCTTCATAAAGATTAACACATTAGTTGTCTTTTTGTTATTTAATTTCAATTATTATTGTTCTTGTTTTTATAAATTAAGCTTTTACCTGTAATTAATAACTTTTCTATTAGGGTGTTGTTTGCCTTGTCACATTGTATTACTTAAATTATGTTCTAATAATTGCAGCTAAGACAGTGTTATAAAATTGCCAAATTGAATTTATTTTTGAATTTTTTATTATCCAGTGAAATGAAGCCTTTTTAATAAAATTTTGGGGTAAATGTTACGTAGAATGCCATTCATAATCATTCTCTGAAAACCCACCCGCCAGTAAGTGGTGAGCATCGTCTGCTATCTGGAAAAATGGCAACGATTGATAGATTTCAACTTCATTTTCTTAATTACCTCGTAAACGTGCATCTTCGAATATAAAGTATATAATTTACATTAAATATTCAAATTTATTCCTCGTTATTTCATAAATGAAATGGTTTGAGAAATAATCATATCAGATTCGTACGGAATAATTTCAATTCGTTGTCAATATATTTATTGCATATACTCATGCAATGTATTGAACTGTATTTTAGCAGTGGAGAATAGTCAAAATCCGTGAAAATACCTTGATTTGTCGCTGTCTAATTGCCTTAATATTGCTTTTTTAGTATTCTAAAACTATTACTGATCACTCACTGTCAATTCTAAACTTAGCTATGGAGTCATTATTGCGTGTAAATACGATATTATGTTCATTCAAGTGTTCATCCATGAAGGAAAAAGAGTTATCACTCCGATTCTCTGATAATGTTCACAAAGCGTTGAATATTTGAATCTAATCTTTTAACCTTAGTATATACCAAGATATAATTGCAGGCTGTTGTTACACCCGGGATTCGATTTGCGACATATAAATTGGAACAGGCCACGGCCTGAGATGGACGATTGTATGACAATTAGATAACTACAAGGGTTACTCGCCCTAATGGTTACGGTATTGGTGTAACAAAAGATTCGCCAGCTAACTCGTCGGGAAGGTCGTAGGTTCACTTCGATACTCGTTACTTAGAGCAAGGACCTGATAATTTAAGAAGATGTTAATTGCTTTGAGCTCTACCGCCTTCACTTTTCTTTCCTTATTAGACAAGAATCGCCCTGAAGTCGGAAGAAGGCAATCTTCTGGTTCACTGACAGCAGGTGTATGCGACGCCCAGGACATTGCGTACGAACTTACCTTGATCGCTCGTTGTCGCTAAAATTCTTTACACAAATAACACAAAAGAGGCTCGCATGCAAACACTATCAGATAAACACATGGTCTAGTTTAATTTACTATATTGAAGTTAAATACAAAATCAAGCAGGTGCAATATTTACAAATAACCTAAGCAGTAATTTTTACAAGCTGCTAAACATGACTACTGGTTCTCCTCGAATATGTAACTTTAATTACTTATTATGGGACAAGAATTAATGTTTTTGCCTCACTTCCGGCGCTATGCAGCGCGTCACTCTTTAATTATTTAGGAGGCACTTTTCACACAGCGAAAATCGAGACGGCCATTTAAATGTTATGACACAATACCTTGCAACTCTGGCGGCTTCGTGCTTGATGTTCTGTTCATCGGAGAACGTGCGGAATTCCTCTGTCGTTGTCAGTGACTTTTAAAAAAATTTAATAGATGTGAATCTGGACGAGCTTTTCCATGCCTGGAAAAAGATAACTGGGGAGGAATGTTGGTAACCCTCAAAATTGAGACGCACGCGCACACGGAACGCGATAAGAATTCCGGCAACCACACTCCCTAATGACCTTGCTAAACTGGGCTCCTAGTTAATTCCGCATGGAAGCGATATGAAGATTTCTCCTCCGAAATGGAACCTGCAGTTGCATCAACTCACTTTACTCCCCACAAGTCACCCGATACTTCACTCCACGGGATTCTTAATTAGAACTATCCATATTTACCAATGTGCTCTTATCAACTATCAACTTGTTGTGATGGGAAAAAGGCAAAAATCACTGCAAAGACGAAAAGAAATGCTGCTTCAAAAGTCTAAGCACTGCAGGGGCTTAACTTAACGGAAACCCGGCGACCTAGATTAAATCGTCAGGGAGCAGCCAACACACAAACACCTTTAGTATTGTCGACTGTACTGCAAGAGAGATAGAAGATGACTAATTGTAAGAACTCGGTACGCCACCTTTGTTACAAGAAATTGTACAACGATCCGTAAGAATACGACGCTTCAAACGGTTTGTAGTCTCCAGATCAGTTGAATCTTGTAGCCGAAAACGCGGCTGACTAGCGCCGAAAGCTTAAAACTAAAGATGTAACTAACTGAGCGAAAAATCGCAAAACGTGATACGGAACGACCTCTATTGTTTAGCGACCAAAACAAGTACTACTTGCGCAGAATATGAACGATAATGTTATTGAGAAACAGAAAATATCGCTAGTTATTCCATACATGCGCGGAATTTTGCAGAAAGTACTAACATTTTAAATTATCGTAACATTGTCAGATATAATAGACTGTCAGATGCAATGAACCATCTCTTAGAACCTATATCAAGTTTTGCTTTTCAATAAACCTGCATTCTGAAAGCTCGAAACATTTCCTTTGCAAAATCAGTTTGATGGTATTCACACAGAAATTACGAGCTGCTGATAGAAGAGTTCCCAAATTTATTTCTATATACTCCGAATCGCAAACTTTTTGAAGCAATCAAAGCTGTACTTGACACAGACTGACGCAAAACCTAACCTGCTAACCTCGAATTTGACATAGACTTACAGTGTTACCAAAATATTATTCACATTTCACAGTGACCTTACCATATAGTAAAGTGACTTTTCGATACACTAAAGTGCCACTTTATTAAGCGATTCTGAATTTAGTAAAATAGCACATTATTATACAAAATGCGAAAAAAAAATTATTGAAGCTGCAGAGTGAAAATTATATCCAACTTTGGAATAAATAATAAGAACATGGCCAGATTAATAAACTAGGAATTGGCCATGTAAAAGTGATCTCCTGGAAATATAGTTTATAGAATCTAATGCAGATTAAACCTAATTAGTTTTTAAAGACACCAATAACTGAAAAGGATCTGGACCAGGTAGTATTCGTAAAAACTTACAGATGCCCACAATACTCTCGCTCATAATTAAAATCAGCTATTGCAAAAGCTTAACAATATAACCAAATTCCTTAATAGATGCAATAGGTAGCTTTCATACAAAAAGGTAAATATAAATGAGTCCAATAATAGTGGAACTAAAACTAAAACCCACAGAAAGGTTTCAGAGATTGTACTATAAACCAAATGCATCCTACATTTTTTTATTAAGTGCATTGAAGGTTTTACAATTCTTTAGATTTAAAATATGTCTTCACATGTATTAGCAGAATAAGCAGTTTATTTGACGATATTCCATTCTGTCAAATAACAGTAAATTTGTTAGAGGTTATACAGTATGATCGAAAACTTTTATCCTCTTGAGGGCTGTGAAATTATTCTGTCAACAAATTTTGGTGGCAGTCGTGGTAGTAAAAGTCACATTGGTAATTTATATCTGTCAGTTTAAGGTTATATCAGCAATAATATTGTAACAATACAAACATTTTTGTTGAATACATAAAAATGTTAGTAACAAAAACAACTACAACTGTACAAAATGATTTCCTGCATTTTCCATACACAGCACGACCTAGTGTTCGGTATTAAACATCCTGTGAGTGTTAAGTTTATCTGTCAAAATTGTATAGGTTATATTATTAAGTACCTTTACTCATCACTGCCAACATAAATTCAATTTTTAAAAAATCCACAGCCCTCTAGAGGTTAAAAGTTTTCGATCATACGGTACAGATTAGACAACAAATAAAAATTACAGTTCAGTTCATGTTCAACTTAATAACAAAAATCCAAGGTTAACCCTCATGTAAAAGTAGAGTTCCTATATGTACTAAGAGTTGAGCCATTGGATCCACAAATCAAGGACCACGTGATGTAATGAAGATATATTTCATTTGTTTTACTTGAAAGAAGTATGCATAAAGTTTAAAATCGGCAAAAAGCAGGTACTCCATGGTTTGTGGATCCAAAATAGGTCACCCTACATGTCCCAACTCTTGTATACTATATATGGTCTCTAGTAAAAAAGTGTAAACGTATTAGTTAGATTTTGTTCCCCATATGATAATTCAAAACAACTTAGCCGTGTAATGAGACAAGAAAAAGTAAAATGGCGATTCAAGCTCATCTCATGCGAAGTTCTCAGAAGATGAATATCACTGGTGCCCTAACTTCCTGGAGCTTCTTGACCGAAGTTGCTTAAAAATCGTTTAAAGTTACTAGCATATTAGGAGAACACACAATAGTAATTAACGTATTTACTGCCGGTCTTATAAAGACCACTAATCTGACGTTAACTTTAATTTGCTGTTAAAATAAACAAGAGCGCATCAAAATGTCAGTGCTTATGACATATTATTCATTAGTAAACAAATTTTCATGCGCTTTTGTTTTCTTTAACAGCGAATTAAAGTTAACGTCAGATTAGTGCCCTTTATAAGACTGGCTGTTTAGAGTGGTAACTCAATCTTAACATTCGAGCATATTTTTACCACTCGAGCGAGCGCAGCGAAGCGAGAGTCGTAATTTATGTGAGAAATGTTAAGACGGTTAACCCTTGAAATGCGTTCATTAGTTTATTGTTCATTGAGGCAATAATTTTGAATCAATAATAATTACTAAAAACTGCTAAATCGAAATCAGTGTTTAACATGATCGCGTCCTCGAATGTCAAGATACATTTAACATGCATCCACTCATTTAATATGCATGTTAAATGTATCTTAACATTCGAGGTCGCGATCATGTTAAACACTGTTTAACATTTCAATGAACAATAAAATACTATATTTAATAAAAATTCTAATGAATGCACAATTAAATAGAATTAGAAAATTTATATTCGAGTGTCAAGAATTTCAAACACAGCTGCAAAAAAAAGTAGATGGTGGTCACCATATATACAGAGCCAAGTAAAGAATAAGAAAATGAAATGGAAAAGATATATACAAACAGGAAAAGAAGAAGATTATAATATATATAAATATGCTAGAAATGAAGTCAAACAAACAATCAAAAATGCAAAACAGCAGTCGTGGGAAGAATTCGGACACAAGATGAAAGAAAATTATGCAGAAAACCAAAAGTTATTCTACAGCACATTAAAACAACTAAAGAAGAAAAAACACCAAGACAAATGAATATAAAAGACAAAAGTGGAAACGTATTAACAGATGAAAAAGATATAATGAGAAGATGGAGAGAATATTTCGAAGAACTAACAGAGTTAAAGGAAGAAGGAGAATTGGAAGAAGAAAACAACAAAGAAGAACAAATAGAACATAATGAAGAAACAAATATACAACCAATAACACTGGAAGAAGTTACACTAGCCATAAATAAGTTGAAATTAGGAAAGGCTCCAGGACAAGATGACAACACAGCAGAAATGGTAAAATATATGGAAAACAGCGGAAAACAAAAATTACGGGACCTACTCAATGACATCATGAGAAAAAAAGAAATACCAAATGACTGGAAAGTAGGATTAATTCTGCCAGTACATAAAAAAGGCGATATGAAAACATGTTCGAACTACAGAGGCATAACATTAACAAGCATACCAGGCAAAATCTTCACAAGAATAATAGAGAAAAGATTAAGAGAACACCTAGAACCAACATTAGAGGAATCACAACATGGATTTAGAAGAAACAGAAGCACTCAGGACCTAATATTCGTATTGAGACAACTGACAGAAAAACTACTCATGAAAGGGAAGGAACTACATATCTGTTATATCGACCTGAGAAAGGCTTTCGACAAAGTAAAAAGGAAAAACGTGTGGGAAAGTTTGGAAAGAAGAGGAATAGGAAGAGATATGATAAATATTATTAAAATACTATACAAAGACAACAGAAATAAAGTAAGAACTCTCAACAACGAATCTACAGAATTCGAGACGAAGATAGGACTAAAACAAGGATGTGTGTTAAGTCCACTGCTATTTTCTGTAATCATAGACGAAGCCATTAAGAAAAGTAAAAAAAGAAGTAATAGCATTCAAATAGGATACCGAAAAATGGAAAAAGTAGTATTACAAGAACTCATGTTCGCAGACGATATGTTACTGATAGCAGAGTCGGAAGAAAAATTACAACGGAATCTAACAAACTACAAAGAAGAACTAGAAAAAATAAATGTGGAAATAAACATCGATAAAACAAAAACCATGATAATATCAACAAAAGAAAAGAAACATAAGATAGAAATAGAGGGAAAACCGCTCGAACAAGTTAAAAGCTATAAATACTTGGGAACATACATAGAAGAAAACGGAAGGATCGATACGGAAATAAATGAGAAAATAGGAAAAGCTGGGAAAATCTATAACACATTAAGAAAAACCTTTCTAGGAAAACGAGAAATTCCAAAAAAAATTAAAACAGAAGTCTACAAAAAAGTAGTAAGACCGGCGCTAATATACGGGAGCGAATCATGGACTTTGACCGACAGAGACAAAGGAAGAATCACAGCTACAGAAATGCGATTTTTAAGAAAGATTGAAGGAATTACGAGGAGAGATAGAGTGAGAAATATGACAGTAATAAAAAACCTAGATATAAAGCCAATAACAACAATAGTAGAAGAGAGACAGCTAGGTTGGCTAGGACACCTTCACAGAATGGAAGACCACAGAGTGACGAAGCAAGTGTACGAAGTAAAGGCACAAGGCAAAAATAAAGTAGGACGACTACGACTAAGATGGGAAGAACAAACACGACAAGCTGCACTAAAAAGAAGAATTAAATGGGAAGAAGTAGGAAGATTAGCACAAGATAGGAAGAAATGGAAAAGGTCAACGAAAGAAAGCCCGACAATATAAGAGAAACAATATTAGATATAAACGTAGAACTAAAGCCAATTCAATTAAAGTAACTTAAGTACCTGTAAGTGTGTTATAAAATTTATATAAGTCCGACACCTAACGGTATAAGGACTAAAGATTAAATAAAAAATAATAATAAAATATTCGAGTTATGGCCTTTAGGATTATGTACATATTTAATAGTAAAGTAAAAATTTTATTAATGTTTAAAGTTCTGTACCTTACCTTACCTGAAGCTTGTACTCAACAGCAAAATCAACCACTTTGCACAACAGAAATACTGTTTTTAGTATAACTTCACCTGAATTTATATTATGCTTTTGGATATTTTTTAAATAATGGACCCCACGGTAATGGTAACATTTATAATACTGGACGAATTTCAAATTAAATATTGTTTTTCAGAATGATTCACTTTTATCAAAATTTAAGTATTAATAACTCGCCACTAACTGCATCAAATTAATATCTATTAAAAAATGATATACGCGCTTCATACAAAACAGTTTCTTATTGCAGATATGACACTCTCTTCGAAAATGGATATCGCTTGTCGCACTTGTCACTTTCCCAGAATTTGTTAAATAAATTATCTCTTGCTTGATGCTTCCAATTACGCTAGATTACATTTTGGCAATTTTGATAATGGATCGCTTTAAAAATAGTCCGTTGAACTCCCAGGCGAGTATCTAGTTAATTCCTCTCTAAAAACGTCTCTGAATTCATGTACACAATAAATCGCACAAGTCACCCTGTTGAGCGCAAAAACTTATGATAAGACCGAGAAAGCAGCACTAATAATTGTATTTAAAATTCCGAACAGGATTACATACATTTATAAAAAGTTGCATGTTAATACACGTGCATACGCACAAGTAGCAAAACATGCGCCAATATGGTCTCGAAGAGACTTGTTCGGAAAACGCTCACTGGGAGATCATGCATTTTAAAGCCGGCTCTAGCAGTATGCTTGTTCGTCCTACAGAACCGTGGTATAAACATTTATAAACCTCTGTAGACGCATATTTTAGATATAAATGGATACTTCTACTAATCTCCAGTTCTTTGTATAAGGACTTAACAGCTCTCAGCCGCTAAACAACATAATATTCCCCAACAGCAATAATAATAAATCCCGCCGGAAGTCCGTCTAGTTCCGGATGCGCTCATGGGAACCGACATTGGATGATGTATCGAATTTTTATGTTTTCAATTAAACTTATTTTTATTACATACGCGTAAAGCATGAGCAGATTGAGACAGTGTTCAAATGCTGTTTCGAATATCATACAGAGAACACACCAACAAATTTTTAGGAAATATATTTTGAGAGGTAGCTTTAAAGGAAGAGACATTCTGGCATGTATCTGATTTAGATAGTTTTGGTGGATTACGAATATCAAATTTTATTGTGTTTTTCACAAATTTCTGGACATATAAAAAATATCTTAATTGGTTGCTCTACTTTTCATAACTTTTCATAACTCCAAATCTTCAAAATTGAAATCGAAAAAAATTCATCTGCCTTGCTCGAGCGAAGAATGTATTACTACATTCATAAAACTATAGTATGTATATTTAGGAATAAAATCAATCAAAAGTAAGACAAATAAAAATAGAATACTGAGTGAAGACTCTGAATATAAACGAACAATGAAAACCACCGCTGCAACATGATGCACTATTAATTGAATAGTAAAATAAAGGAGTAGATCAGTGCAAGTCTTCCAACGGATGTGTCAAAGAAGATATGATAAGGCTACGTTCCCAATATATAAACCAAGAGTAACGTAAGGAACTACAACATCCTAATGTATGAAGATAAGAATGATTTGTTAAATGGATAAATATTTACTTATCGTGATTGCATCATTTTTTTTAAATAAATTTTATTGACCAGTTCTTCCACGCAATGTTAGTCTGTAGGTTCTACATATAAACGAATTGTAGTAACAATTTAGCAAAAACTATGATCAATGTCATTCGACGTTAATTTTTGTGGTACCATATAACGACCGAACGGTAAAGTCTTACTTCGTTTATGGTAAGCTGATCTATCGTATGACGTTACTAAGTAATGCGTCGTCTAGCTCAAAACAGGGTAGATCGCGATCCAGCTGCAGCCTTAGATGCGGTAAAAAAAATATAGGGTGTCAAGAACCTGATAACAAAAGCTAGCATTATTGGACGCCACTAGTTCTATAATACCGGGGATTAGCTAAACCAATAACCTAAACAAAAGTAACGTACCGTCGAAAATTTTTCCCCACAACCTTAATTTTAAGAATGCAAATAAGACATCGATATGTTCGAATAAAAGAATAAACCATATACCGAGTCATCATTTTCAATCTAGGACATAGGACATTTAAAAGTTGACTGTTGAATTCTGAATGCAAATTACTCTATTGCAGAAATATTATTTAAACATAGTTTTCTAGCTGGTGGGCTTAAAGAACGTGTGTGACTTATTCTCAGTAAAGTTTTTTCTGTTGCTTATCTCTTCTTCTATTGTCTCGTTTCTTTGGTGATTACTGTACCCAAATATGTGTATCTTTCTGCTTCTCCAATACTGCTACGCTTATTTATTTCATTTGGTTATGATTCTTACTTATCTTCATCACTATACTTTTGTACTAATACGTTTATCTTTAGGTTAACTCTTTCTAGTTCTTCCTCCCACAAATCGATAGCTAGTTGTCTATCTATAATTTTTTGTTATTATGTGATTTAAGTATACCGGTTCTAAGTATCACATTCCAATTGTTGTCGTTTATATTGTTGGTGCATCAATTTGTAACCTCGTTTATAACAATAACGAGTAGTAATGTGCCCAGGTTGTTTTACTGCCCTATGCATATTGAAACCCTTAGAAATTTCCTGGTTTATCCTCTCATATCTATTTACGTTGGTGTATTATGACTTTATAGCTATTAGTAGATTTGGATTAATTCTATAGTTTTTTCAATATTTTTTATCTTCATCGGTATTGTTACAGACTATTTACCAAATTAGTTTTAGTATCGTCAAGAGCTTTATTACCGCACTCAGTGCGGTTATAGGTAGCTATTACCCCACTTCTTAACAAAGCAAATAATATATTAAATCAGAATTTATTGAAGATAAAACATTGAATAATGCATGTTTGCTTATTGAACTTAACCAAATTTATTTGATTGCCGCAGAACTCGGCTCACCGCCTCGTTCTGGCAATCAAGCTCGTTTCATTAAGATGCCCATAATCAAACCAGTACCGCTAATGTCTACAACAACTTTATCCCAAAATTTTAAAATACAACGAGTATCACACCAAAAAGCAAGAAAGATGTGTTTACATGTACATCGTATTTAGTAACCTATGTCTCGAATAGAGGTACAATACCCGAATATAAAGTTTTAAATTAAATTTGACCGCTCAGAAACAGCTTGCAGATGTGATTATCAAGGATAGTCTTATGTATGGCGTATCTTCCAGATTGAAAATGATAACCCGGTATAAATTCAAGTACCAATGCTTAATTGAAATTAAATAACTCAAGGCGAATAGAGTATTCGCTAAGATACTATTATAAATTACATATTAAATACAACCGCAGTTGAGTAGCATAAATTAAAATAAATATTATATAAATACGTATTAAAGATTGCACGAAAAAATATTATTTATACGAGAATTATACAAATAACGGAATAAGGGCGCTCAGAAGCGATTCAGCGAAGAACCCTAATTAACGAAGCATCACCTTATATTTAAAGAAAACCACTGAGTAAAAATGATTTGCAGGTTCCGTAGTACCACTAGGCCTCACCCAACAGGTAATTTTATACATATAGTACTATTTATCACATTCAAAGTAAGTGGTTTCGCAACCGTCTACTGCTCTTGACAAATAGAAAATAATTTGGAAAATGCAAAAAAGCAAATGAAATTGCTAATAACTTATGGTTATTTACTGGTTATACATTATCAAGCAAATAAAAATGGTAAACAAGTCATGGTTAATTAAACTACTAGTTATAAACAATCAAGCAAGTGAAATTGGTAAACAAATGATGGCTGTTTACTAGTCATAAAAATTAAAGTGAATTTATAATCTATAATAAGTAACCTCCATAACGAAAGTGATTAGTGATTCGGAAAGCTATGCGGTTTCAATCATCGAGCGGTATGCAAGGATTTTGAATGTGTCTCTGGGTACTCAAACCATTGAATAAAAAAAAACTTCTCTACTACTTGCTTCGAAATTCAGTAGAAATCTGTCAGAATCAATCCCTGCTACCAGGTGGTAGGTTTTTTAGAGTGTATAGACGGTAGATAAAGCGTCAGACAACGTGAAGATAAAGCAGCGCTAACATTTCTATACCTGAGATTTTGGGCAAATAGGTAGTGTAATGGTTTTTAGTGTAAGGGTTTGATCAAAGATCTTAAAAAAATTCAAAAAATACAGTATTAAATTACAAAGATGAATTTAAGTAATAAAAGGATATCAGAATTATTAACAATGAAAAATAAGAAACAGAAGGTTCTAAAATGTTGTAAAAGTTACCTAAAATATAGTGGAACATTAATAGCAAATACTTACTTGAGAAATGGTAATCAATATAACGAGCATTACTATATGTCATAATAAAATATAGAGTGTTGGACTGTAAAAAACTATGCAAAATCTATCAATAAGAAGATTGTAATTTTTATGTACACAATTGAAATTGTTAAAAAAATAAAACGTAATAAATTTGTAAAACTGAAATTTAGAAAATAAACGCTTATTCTTAATCGATTTTGCTGTGAAAAAGGGTTTACTTGCGATTAAATTGTAGAGAAATTAATAAACGAAAATTTTTAAAACTTGAAGAATACGAGGGCCACTGCTAAAGTTTGCGGAAAATGTAAAACAAAACACGAATTACGTTATGTAAATGCTACAGGCAATTGAAATAATTTCTGGAATTGGATATTGAACGTAGTTTATTGTCGAATAATTTGGGGAATTGGAAGTGGTTTTTGATCTAAAGGAGTTGAACTGGGCTGCATTTTTCTTGGAGTGACATTTTGAGAGTGTACACTAGTTGAGGTGACATCCTGTGGTTTCTGAGAGATCGGGGTTCCCATGATTTGGATTGTTAGCATCTTGTTTGGAAGGATTGCTGGAGGATTTTGTTGAGGTTCGTGTTGCTGAATCGCGTGCTGATTGAAAGTTGGGAGGAGGCATTTCCGAAATGTGGTAAAAAATAAAAGGGCGACTTACTATTTGCAGTTTATTTAATGACAGGTATTGTAACAAGGAGGTATTTGCAATTGATATTCCATGTACATGATTTGAAATTAGACTGACGTTCATTGGGGTTGTCACAAAAGTTTGACATAGGTTTTCATTAACAAATGATTTTTCAAAAATAATAAGCTGTCTTAATATAGCGTGAACCGACTTGTTTTTGAGAGTACATGTTCTACTGAGCTAGTAGTATTTAATAACTAAATATTAACGATTCATAAATAATGGGCATAAGAAGTACCTACTTGAATTCATTTTAATTGAAAATCATTTTTAAACTAAAATAGAATTCGTACAGTCAAATGTAAAATAATTACATATTCAATTCATATTGCAGTGTAGTCAATCAGTGTATAATTAAAATACGTAAAGTAAGTCTTTAGTAACTTCATTAAGGAGGTGTGACTATAGCAGGAGTTTTAATCCCAAATACTATGATATCTTGATTTAATCAAACGAGCCCAACAATTCAACAATCAATAAAAACCAAATATATACCACATTAGTGACAATTTTTCAGGTTCAATTAGTGTAGTAAATGCCACCAAAAATAGTGCAAAAGAATATTTGGTTTATTTATTAAATTAGTACCATTCTTCTGCTTCTTCTTGAATATAACCGAACTGCTAGATAAAATATTATTTCCATAAGAGTAGGTCACGTAATTTTCCCTCTAATAAATCGATTGGATAATTCAATCATTGATGAATCAATGATCTATAATAAACAAAATAAGGAACATGTAATATCCTTAATGTTAGAAAGAACTTGCTTTTATAACATCTTAATCGAGTTTAAAGGTACTGTTTATTTAACATAATCAAGTGTTTACGATTTTTAACCTTTCAGTTTTTAAAGTAACGTTTCGCAAAGGGTATCTATTTTAAAAGCTAAAACATTAAATAAGTAATGACTTCCTGGAACCATACTATTTCCTATAAAAATATGCTATACAGTTTTAAATTGATTTAATAATACTATAAGGAAGTCATTTTTATAAATCTTTCATCTTCGACATAGAATGCGTGGTTAAAATTTCGCTATTAACCTATACTGAAGGTAATTTAATGTCCAGACTAACGTCAATTCTCAATTATAATGAATAACGTTTTTAATTATTCCCACGTGAAATTATAATAAACGACAATGCCTTTATTGGGCATTTCTTACTGGGCAATGTAGAAAAATGAATGTAACATTTTTATTTATTATTAATAAACTTTATTGCTGCGTGATAAGTAAAGACCGGATTTATATGCATTTGAATATTTTTTTTGCTAGTCGATTTCGTATTAATTTAAAATTTTCTTTGCGTTTGAGATTACTTTAAATACTATATCATGTGTATTGTGCATACAATTGCATATTTTGCACAAAATGCATATTTTACAATATCTGCATATTTCGTTTCATATAAAGTACGTCCCCGGATTGAGTTTACAAGAGGAAAACTAATAGAGGTTATAATTAAACTGTTTTACAATAAAGGAAGTATTGGATTCACCCCAAAAATTCGAAATTGAGTTTTCAACAGATCTTCACGTTTTAGAGTCCCCTGAACCCAAAAAATTTTGTTCATTGTTCTGTCTGTCAGTGTGCCTGCCTGTGTGTGTGTGTGTGTCTGTGTGTGAACAGAATATCTCAAAAACTAAAAGAGGTATGACGTTAAAACTTCATATATAAGTTTTGTGTACTATCTAGATGCGACAGTAAGCTTTTGAAGAAAATCGCATTACCGGAAGTATGGTGTTTTACTGTTGTCGTTTTTCAGTGCTTTTCGATTTTTTCAGAAACGGCTCTAACAATTTTTTTGAAACGTTACATTTTTATTACGTTTTTAATGTGTAATGATCTGAGATAGGTAATTCTCCAGTTGAATACCTCTAAATTGTTTTCTTAATAACTTCAACTCTATTTTGTACGGTTTCTGTAGAATTTGTAATTTTTCAAAATTTTTGACAAATGCTTAAAAATAAAAAACTATTTTTTGACTAATTATAAGATCACTGTAAAAGGAAGTTGTGTGCGTGCACCACACCAGATTTTTTCCATAACAATTGCAGCAAATAACTTGATTCTACCATGCTGGTCCATAATTATTTATTGCACTAGCTTCTAGCACGTGGCTATCTAAATACAAATAAACAACAATTTCTAGTGAAAGTAATTGACAAGGTAAATTATAATGTGGAATTACAAGTACCAAGTAATTGTTAATTAAATAACATTTTATTTGTGTAGTTGAAGATCTGGTAATTCAATTACTTCATTGGGCGGTAATTGCTAATTAATTACTTTTTTAAAGTATATGTCTAGTTCTGGTGCACACTCAACAAAAGCAAAAGAAGAACCAGTCGTATTTACCTGGGCAATGCGTATCGGTAATGTTCGTAATATATGTAATTTTTATCATCATTGTCGTTTGCATGAGGTTATTGACGATATTTCCCGGTCAATAACGACAGTATCCCTCAAAGTAAGCTACTAACGTTAATCCTTCCTTTTAAAATGACCGGCAAAACAACAAAATACTTTTATTTGTCGTTATGCTTCTAATTATTTTTTAAGTAATATTAACAATACATTTTTTCTACGATCGTGTTAAAATGACAACTTTTTACGCATTTTCTAGTGTCAAAAGCGACGTTGCCATCAAACCATTTTTCGGATTCGCTCGAATGCTTTCTCCACATACCAATTATTTCAGGACTAGCCTGTATATTGTTTTCGCATAATAATCAATTGTGTTTCGAAATATTTCAATTTACCAGTTCGCTTATTTCGTACCGATTCTGGAAAGCCCCAAAAACATTCGCTGGCTTATCGCGAGGTCGCAGCGTTCAGCTGTCTTTGTTAGTTGGCCGAATGCTCGATGATTCTTTTCCTGCACCTCGACAAAGTAATTTGCTTCTAAAAAAGTCTCATTCGTGCTTTATTACGCCACGACGATTAATTTTGAAGGGCTGACTATAATCAGGTACGATGGCGTTTTTCTGTTTGTTATTCTCCTATTAATTGCATTTCTTTAGCTCTTAACCGACAATGTCACTCGATGGTTTTAAAATCAGCTCCTATCCAATAATTCTAAACCTGGAAGCTAGTGTCCTGTCCCATTAAAGAACGTTATCTGCCTTCAGCGTCGATGCTGTCAGGAGCAAAACGTTCGACATTTTTGTCAGCTTCCCCTGGCAAGCCGTTGCAGCACGTTAGGCGTTGATTCAGCTGAATAACCTGCAGTAGCCCCCCTTTGACATGGCGGTATCAGTATTTAAAGTTTAAATTTATACTTTCCGCTATTACTAACATGTAAAGTTTAGACTTATACGTTTAATCGGTTTTAATCTTTGAAGTTTAAATGCGTATACTTAATTACAATTAACATTGAAAGCTACAATTTATATGTGTAATCAAACCTTTGTAAAAGGAGCATTCACAATTTTTGCTATTAATAGCCTGAATAGAAAGGTTTTTTTTTAATGACAGCGGTATGCATACCACTCGATTTATTTGTGGTTACAATTAATTGAATAACCCAAAGGGGGCTTCTTGTTGCGTGTCGAAACCTTCATTTAACTTGCACAGCTCTACTGTGACATTATTTGTGATCAAACTGTTTTGATTATTTATTATTGAATTACCATAGTACATATTATTCAGTAGTTATTAAATAAACGCTAGTCATTTGTAGTTTATTTAAATTATTCGAAATCATCTGATTTCTGGCGTCCATATTCTTCTGAAGACTTTGCAGGGTACACAGCTAGTGGTTTGAACCCACGACCATATCGCCGAATTTGAATTAGCTCGGCCATCGCGGTAAGTGGAGATTTTTAGAGCTTCCGTGTAGTTCGAACTTTAGGGGGTTGATCTGCGATTTTTTACTACCGTTGGTTATTTTAATTAATTAACCGCACGTCAGCTTCTTTATCGTTTCAGCCATTGGTGGCGTGTTTTAATACAATATTAAAACACGCTCTGCCGTAAATTTGAGTGTTAACATAACCTAGAATATCTAACACGATGTGACGGAAAAAGTGTCAGCGAACTAATTTTTTATATTTCTGTTACGATCGTAGAAATAATAGCGTATGATACACGTGTATAAGTGCCATTAAAGCACTAGCGACGTTAAAACAACTCCGCTTCGCGTCGTGCGCTTAAACTCGTCGCACGTACTTGAAAGGCGTACTTATACACTAGTATCATAATATACTAATCTTTTGATTAATAGAGGTTAGGAAAATTTAATATATTTTGATATTAGCAACATACTGATGAAATATTATTGTATTGCAACTTTCAAAAATGTCCTTCCAGTTAAAAACCGACCGAGTCAGCTGATTAAAAATAAATGATATGGAAAACAGCTCTTGCAAAAATATATAATATAACCAGTTTCTCCTTTTCCGCAACCTATTTTCTGAAACATACACGTTTTTTTTAATTTGCCAATAAAAACACAAGACAGAAAATAAATGTAAATTTGTACATTTACATAGCTGCAAACGTACAACACCTAATGAATTTTTAAAATATTAATGTGCCTTAAATGACGCAGCTTTGCCGTTTTAACGGTGTTTTTAAAATCGGTTTTTAAAAAAATCTCAAAAGTTAACTACTTTTATTAGAAGAGGTCACAAAACAAGTGTTAAGAAAAGTTGTTTAAAATTAAGGATAATGACAGACTCTCAATTTTCAGACAAATAGGACTACTTGATTGATTAATTTGATTGGTTTTTCTCAAAATCTTGGTTTGCGAAAAAGCAGAAGCGATTCCGAGAATATTGGCATCTGTAACTCGAAAAATTGTTGTCATTTACACCTTATCCAAACTCAATTCGTGGACACACTGTATTTAGTATTAGTATCGCGTCGAATAATTTCTAGTCCCTCTTACACCTTAGTGTCCGTCAAATAGAGGCAATTATTGCAAATGTGGTATTGTACAAATAATCTTTGGTCTCCTAAAGTCCAAAATTTCAAAAAGTTGGTAATATACTGTAAAATCAAATTTAATTGTCTGTTAATAATTAAATATAACATTTTTCCTACTCTAAAATGGAAATTTAATATCCACTTATATATCAACCGGCCTTTGAATATGACTTTGGTTTTGTAAACACTGAAAATTTCTTTTGAGTTATAACAAAAAACTGCAGACAATATTTCCTACAATTTTAAGTAATTGAATAAATCAAGTATTTTCAATGATCTTTAAGCCCAGCACGAAATAAAGGTTGAAGGATGATGGTTTGAGGCTGCTGTACCTTATCGTTCTACCCAAAAACTGCTGCTTTGCAAGTTGCTTATTCAGCCACCGTATTTCACATTATTATTCAAGTGTCACTGAATTCTCCCTGGGGCTAATTCTTCGTTCGATGGATGGAGTACGCGCTCAAAAGCCGGAAAGCCGATATCCTATTTACATATGTGGACACACATACCTCAAAGCTCAGGCATTCCTTGACAATTTAAAAGTATTCGATAAAATGTTTGCTTTTTAAATGTAAATATTTTAACTGTTTTCCCTAGATTCTTTCAAGATGTTGTTTCTAATATTTAACCTCTTTGTGAGCAACGTCATGTAACTTCAAAATGTTTACAAATTTAAGAAACGAATATCTTGTAGACCTAATTCCCAGCCTTTCCTATTTCGAGATTTTTCAGGGCGTCTCCGGCTCTGTAAACAAAAGTTAGCTAACCCCTTTTCACACAGTCGGCTCTTGTGACCCCAAAAGTTTCCTCCATCGTCAATAATAGGATCCATAAACCAATTTATTTGCCACATACAACTAAGCTCCCTCCTGGTGGCCCAATTCCATAAAACAAATTATTGTAGAAATTGGCTAAGTCGTAATTCTTTAACGCCTAATCAATATTCTTTTCCGCTCTAAACATTATCGAGAGTGGAACTGCATGCGCGTCTTCGACGATTTGCGACTATAAAACGGCTATGATGTGCTTGGGACGATGGCAACAGCCCAAAGCTGTGGAAACGTAAACTACGGGCGATTTGGTTTAAACCGCGTGTAACATATCAGTTTGACTATTAACGACAACTGTTTGTGTTTCTTGGCTATGTTTTGCTGTTTGGTAACTGATTAGTCATTAATTGTGGTTTTAAAGGTGGATTAATGACAGGCTGTCTGATTTCTTTAGAATTATCCAAACGAAGCATGTTGGTGGAATGTCGATTTTCCTTATTTTATCTTAAACCTTTTTAAAATTTTAGTATTTCATAGCAATTGTTTTGTACCAACTGAATATTGACAGCAATAATAGTACACCTGACTATAATTTAATAATGTTCCAGCAATCATATTTTGTAATTCTAATGCAGAGTGTCCACAACTTGTTATGTTACACATTTAGTTTTATTATTATACTAAATTGTGGAAATTCTACAAGTTTTGCACGAATTTCGAAAACGCAATACTTTGTTTCGCATTAATAGTTGGATTTAAACATGGAATTTCGACCTTGCAATAGCTGTTTTTAATAAAAAATTTAATTTCTAATTACAATTAGTTATGATTTTATATTCTGCTTTGCTAAATTCGACTACTTTTTAGCCTGTACATATTGGCAGTCTAACATAGCCTGTATTATTATTTAAGTATTTCTCCACACTAGAAACCACGACCAATTCATTCTAATGTCTACTATTTTAAACTCGCAGGATTTATTAAGACAACTGCGAATTTATTAGATATAACTCTCGAAAGTTAAAGGTGTAATCGTGCAGTTTTAATAACACTTCCCAAATTTTAAAAATCATAATATATTTTAAATGTGGATAGGTAAAGTCATACTCTGAGATTAAAAACGCAATTGCCAGTTTGAAAGTTGTAAATAGGTTTTCAAATGTAATCAATTTAATACTGATATAAATACTATGTCTACGATGATAACATCTAAATTCACAATTCTAGTGTCAACGATAAAATAAAACTCTCAAGTTGCAATTGAAATTTTAATGCCAAATGTATAAGTGGAAATTTCGTTTACTAGTTTATTTTCCAATCTGTAAGTTGCTATTTTTTTACACGCAGCTCAAAATGTGAATAGAACAAAAATCCTTTATTTCAGATTGGAAATGTATTTGTGAATATAAATGTTGAAATGGCTGTTTAAAAGTTGCAGTTACAGGTTTAAAATCTACTCTTGAGGTTGCTATTTTTCTAACTTGCTATTAAAAGTGCACCTTATGAAAATGCAGCTAGGAATTAAATATCTCAATTCCAGATTAAAAACATATTCGCTAGTGTAAATATTCAAATTTAATTCTTAAATTTTTAATTGCAATTTTAATGCCGACAAATTATGGTACAAAATGCATTTACGAGTTTATCATTCAATCTGAAGGTTGCAATTTATAAATTGGCAGTTCCAAATTCCCCTTTTTAAAATCGCAAGTACGAGTACAAAAATCGTAATTCTGGATTACTAGCTTAATTGTGAACGTGAATATTGCAATGGAGGTTTAAAAGTTGCAGTTACAGTTTTAAAATCTAAGGTTGTTATGTTTTTACTTGCAATTACGAAATTATATATCACAATTCCAGAGTAAAAGCATTTTTGCTAATATAGATTTAGCTCTAAAATTTCTAAGTGCAATTTTAATGCCAAAAAAATTCAGGCGCAAACGGCGTTTAGGAATTTAAAATTCAATTTAATAGATGCTATTTTTGAACTCTCCGGTCAAAATTCATATACGAGTACAAAAAGGAACAGAATTCTAGAGCACGAACGCAATTACAAACGTAAATACTTAAATAGGGGTGTAAAAGTGCATATTTTGTAACAAAATAATTTTTTGTCTCCTCTATTTTTCTAATTTTATTTTTCTATTAGCTGCACTAATGTATAAGTTGGTTTATATTTGTACATACTATCTGTTTCGTTGTCTTATTAGTTTAACCTATATATTTGATATGTGTGGGATCTTATCTTATAGGACTTTGTCTTTCCCCCTCGAGGTTGCTATTTTTTAACCTGTAATTAAGGAAGCGCATTGGGAAAATGGACCTAATAATTAAATATCGCAATTCCAGATTGAAAACGTATTTGCCAGTGTAAATCTTCAAAGTTAGCTCATAACTTTGCATCTGCAATTTCAATGCCAGCAGGTTTAGGTGCAGACTGCGTTTGCAAGTTGAAAATCCAATATAAATGTTGCTCTTTCCTAACTCGATGTTCAAAATCCACATAGGAGCACAAAAAGGAACACAATTCTAGAATACCAACGAAATCACGAACACAAATGTTGAAATGGGGGTTTAAAAGTGCATAGCTCGTAACATTTTAATTTTTTTTTGTCTTTTTTATATTTTTCTATTTTTTCTTTCTTTTGAGCTGCTTTAATGGATAATTTTGTTGTTAGTGGTACATATTATTTGTTTTGTTGTATTACTAGTTTAACCTGTATATTTGATATTTGTGGGGTCTTAACCCTCCACATTTATTTGTTTTAATAATAATAGCTGCAAGCTTGAAATATAATATCGAAGTTCCTATTCTTTAACTTGCAATTAAAGATGCACATTGTGAAAACGGATCTACTAATTAAATATTACAATTCCAGATTGAAATAGTATCTACTAGTGTAAGTCTGCAAATAAAGCTCATAAATTTGCAAGCACAATTTTAATGCCGACAAGTTTAGGCACAGACTGCGTTTATAAGTTTAAAGTCCAATCTAAAGGTGGCAATTTTTTAGCTAGCAGTTAAAAATGCACATACGAGTACAAACTAATAGAATTAAGATTACAACCGTAATTAAGAACGTAAATCTTGTAGCAGTACATATCGTAGCTTCTACAGGAATATCGTTCAATATTAATTAATCCTAATAGATAGGCAACTTTAAGCGCAAGACCAGTAGGAGGGGTTGCCTACCCTTTTTGAAATTTAATTTAGAAGGCCCAAGGTTACGTTAATAAAAGATCAATAAATAACAAAAATTATTACTTCCTGTTTAATTGAGAAGCAAAAGGGCGCTTCTCTATGCAGAAGCGAAGCAAATTGAAAATCCTAGCTTAGAAAGGATACAAGCAGACAATAGTAAGCCTTTATTTAACTCATACAGCATAGTATTAAAACATAATAATTTTTCAGGCAGATAGGATAAATTCCACAAACATTTTTCTTTCTGAAAAGGGCAGTTATTATATAACTGGTAGGTAGACGGCAAACTAATACATACAAATCGTAATAGAGGGTTTTCCTTGATTCAGCTCTTAGTGTCACCTCTTTGACTACCAGCTCGTCGGTCTTTTTCATTTGACGCCAGTTCTGGTCAGTTGTATATTCGCCATGGAGAAGTGTGTCGATAAGTTATGAGCGATAAGGAAAAGAGAGGACGCAATTAGAAATCTATAACCAGTTAGGAGATCACTCACCAGTCAAGGGCAACTTCTTTGGTTCGATGAGGAGTTCTTCATAGTTAATGTTGGCAGATGGAGAGGTCCAGGTTCAAGGGTTCTCTGCATTAACCGTATGTTAGTCCTGAAAGGGTTTAATATCGTTAGTTAGACTTAAACCCGCGTCATAGCTTAAATATAATTAAATTAGGGCGTAAGCCTTAAGAATATTTAATAACAGATTAGTTTCAAGTAAAAACAATAGTTACTTACCAGGTGATGTGGCCTGAAGTGAGATTAAATCGTTCTGTGACTGTCAAGTTGGTTTTTGGGTCACTTGTCAAATAATAAGTTTTTTTTTCATAAAGGACCTTTCTTATACTACATGGAATGATAACAATTAAACTAAATACCGATCATTAATCGTAATTAAGACCTAGGAAAGAGAAATACGAGGGTATAGAGAGCTTTTTATATTTTCATCTTACGAACTGGAGGTTATTAATTAAATAGGTATAAGAAATCTCCTAGATACTGATAGATTCATTAATCCTAACGTTTTATTAGAGCAAATTCTAACTTGTCAGAGAAGAATAAAACTTGCTAAATAATTACATAACGTGTATTAAAATTAGAAAGGTATAAGCCTCTAATGCATAACAATTGATTTGTGGACTGTTAGAAAGAATACGTAACCTTTGTAAACTTCTTGAATTTAAAACTTTTTAAATAAAGTTATGGCGCCCATTTCTTCTGATTAATGAACTTTTACCTTTATATGAAAGTGAAACGAACTAAAAATCCCACAATTGTTAAACCCTGATAAGAAACCTTATCTTGAGCTAGTCGGTGAAGTGTAAGCCTTCAAAGGTAAGTAAGGATGAGGGGTACACGAAGTGGCGACGCAACGTGGAGGCTCGAGTAAAAGGGACCATTTCAATTAAAAGAGAATTTAACGCTTCACTATCATAAAAGGTATAGTTCCGGAATTTAACAATTACTAATAGGTTGCATTGTATTCGATCATACAGTTCATTAATTGCATAGTAATTAAATCAATATGATAAAAGTAAATTATTTAACCTCAGATGAATTAGACGGTGAGTTGATTACTAGTAACGCAAACCTGGAAGTAAAGGTGAGAGTAAAAGAATGGCTTTGTTTGCTGATATGACACAGAGATTTTATTTATACATTTTGGTATAGGACATTTATTCCATGCTAATTTTATTTTTACCTGACTAATTGGTAAAATTTTGAGTCTTTAACTGTTTGAGTTAATCAATAGAAATTGAACCTAGGAATATTAAGAATTATGGGTCGTTTCGATTAATTACATTGGATTAGTAATGGTTTTAACAAGTACAATATTTGTGGTACTTAGCACTTAGCTTAGGTACGTTGTACGTTTTTCAAATGTCATGAGGAATTTCTTTTGGAGTTCAATGAATATTGAAGTCATGATGGTTTGATGAGCTTGAGATTTTTTTATTCAAGTCATTTTGTTGTAATATATGTGTAAAGTACTAAATTGAACTTTCTGTTCTTTACATTTAATTGTTTCATCACAATTAGGTTGAGAGTCTGAGTGAATCACTAGTATGGTAAATGATAATTTCTTTCCATACTCTGGATTTTTCATAAGTAATTTTTCTCATCTGTACTTTTGATCCCTCAGGAGTTCGAGACAATTTTTTTTTCATTGGTCGGAGTTGTTTAACTGTGTGTTGTTGTTATGCATTGTCAACGCGATAGAAATAATGGTTCCTCTTCTTTAAGCGTGTCTATGTTGCCGTAAACCCGGACCACAGCGTAGAATGGTAGACCTAACCAGTCGAAGCTTGGGTGAGAGAATGTGGTTAAAAATGTGTTTTCCAGAATGTCAATTTTACTTGATTGAGTTTGCCTGTATCCTATGTGGTGCAGACTTAAAAGGCTTCTGTTCGATATAACAGAAGGTCTATTTCTTTAGTAGTGTCCAATGAGGTGCTACATATAGGTTGTATAGCTGTGTCCTATGCGGCGCAGTCTAATAAGACTTCCGTTCGATATAACGGAGGGTCTAATTTTTTTGGTAGTGTCCAATGTGATACTGCATACTTGTAATAAAGCTAATTTATAAGGACTGTATTCCTGAGCTAATTCCAAACTTGTGCAAGGATTTCCTAGAACGTTTCGTTTCTTGGTAGTAGGAAAAATTCGTTGATGGCAATGCATAAAAATGATTCATAGTTGATAGTGTTGATAGAATTTTGGAGACAATGATTCTATTGGACCATGTATATAGTTAGGTTAAAGTAGTTAGTTTTTTTTATTGCCAAAGATATTATTTCAAAAGGATTAGGTTGTATAACCAAAAGACTTTTCTAACTTGATTTCAGTGAGTTGTGGCATAGCACTCCTCAGCGAAACTGTGTCCTATGAGGTGCGGTTTATTATTTTAAAGACTCCAGTCTCGCATGACTGAAGATCTTGAATTTTAGGTAGTGTCCTATGAGGTGCTGTCCTTAATTGTTTATTAAAGTACTTTACTCAAAGTGTAAAGTTAATAATTAGCTGTTAAATGCAAGAGGTTAATAATTGCTTCTGCAGAAAAACAGGCAAAATAAAAAGTAGCTTTATAGAATGGACTATGCCTCCAAAGCTAATTCCTTTTCTTAAAAAGAATTTACAGAAATGTTTCATATCTGGAAAGGAAATAAATGATGGAATTCTAGATACATTGGATTTCGTTATGGACAATTAAGATTAGAAAAGTAACTTGAAGTAACTTCAGTGGTAATAGTTAGAGTTCATAGATTGTAATAACTTAGTTTAAAAGATATGGTATTAGTGTACATAGATAATGAATAATCAATGTTATTAAGAAAGATTGTTTAAAGTTAATGTATTAGCAAATATTAAAAAGGGTGTTATAATAACTTTAGCCAACTGTCTAAAGGGGAGGATTTCAATTTTCTTATTAATTCTAGAAGGGAGATAGTGTAGCAGTACATATCGTAGCTTCTACAGGAATATCGTTCAATATTAATTAATCCTAATAGATAGGCAACTTTAAGCGCAAGACCAGTAGGAGGGGTTGCCTACCCTTTTTGAAATTTAATTTAGAAGGCCCATGGTTACGTTAATAAAAGAACAATAAATAACAAAAATAATTACTTCCTGTTTAATTGAGAAAGCAAAAGGGCGCTTCTCTATGCAGAAGCGAAGCAAATTGAAAATCCTAGCTTAGAAAGGATACAAGCAGACAATAGTAAGCCTTTATTTAACTCATACAGCATAGTATTAAAACATAATAATTTTTCAGGCAGATAGGATAAATTCCACAAACGTTTTCTTTCTGAAAAGGGCAGTTATTATATAACTGGTAGGTAGACGGCAAACTAATACATACAAATCGTAATAGAGGGTTTTCCTTGATTCAGCTCTTAGTGTCACCTCTTTGACCACCAGCTCTTAGGGCTTCCTCTTTGACTACCAGCTCGTCGGTCTTTTTCATATAACGCCAGTTCTGGTCAGTTGTATATTCGCCATGGAGAAGTGTGTCGATAAGTTACGAGCGATAAGGAAAAGAGAGGACGCAATTAGAAATCTATAACCAGTTAGGAGATCACTCACCAGTCAAGGGCAACTTCTTTGGTTCGATGAGGAGTTCTTCATAGTTAATGTTGGCAGATGGAGAGGTCCAGGTTCAAGGGTTCTCTGCATTAACCGTATGTTAGTCCTGAAAGGGTTTAATATCGTTAGTTAGACTTAAACCCGCGTCATAGCTTAAATATAATTAAATTAGGGCGTAAGCCTTAAGAATATTCAATAACAGATTAGTTTCAAGTAAAAACAATAGTTACTTACCAGGTGATGTGGCCTGAAGTGAGATTAAATCGTTCTGTGACTGTCAAGTTGGTTTTTGGGTCACTTGTCAAATAATAAGTTTTTTTTTCATAAAGGACCTTTCTTATACTACATGGAATGATACCAATTAAACTAAATACCGATCATTAATCGTAATTAAGACCTAGGAAAGAGAAATACGAGGGTATAGAGAGCTCTTTATATTTTCATCTTACGAACCGGAGGTTATTAATTAAATAGGTATAAGAAATCTCCTAGATACTGATAGATTCATTAATCCTAACGTTTTATTAGAACAAATTCTAACTTGTCAGAGAAGAATAAAACTTGCTAAATAGTTACATAATGTGTATTAAAATTAGAAAGGTATAAGCCTCTAATGCATAACAATTGATTTGTGGACTGTTAGAAAGAATACGTAACCTTTGTAAACTTATTGAATTTAAAACTTTTTAAATAAAGTTATGGCGCCCATTTCTTCTGATTAATGAACTTTTACCTTTATATGAAAGTGAAACGAACTAAAAATCCCATAATTGTTAAACCCTGATAAGAAACCGTATCTTGAGCTAGTCGGTGAAGTGTAAGCCTTCAAAGGTAAGTAAGGATGAGGGGTACATTTGTTAAGTGATTTAAGAGCAGCAGGCGCTATAAATTTAAATATTTTTAATTTTTTTATTCAAAATTTCGTCAAAATTGAATATAAACATATATACGCCACGCGAATTAAACATTTATTAACTCAAAGATTTGATCTCACTCTCACTGCGTGCTCGTGAGCCCAAAATCTTTTCGTGAATGAACGTATGTTTAATTCACTTGGTGTATAATATTTATTAGCCAACAGAAGTTTTCTTAAATTAAATAATAATTGCATAGTACAGTCCTATGGTAGAAAATATAGGGGAAAGTTTTGGTGGAGCTTTGATATTTGGTTCCTATATGTTTTTTGGGTCGCTGTACACGAATATCAGGTTTTCCAACAAAAGTCCGGACACACGTTTTTTAAGCAAACACGGTGTAAAAAATCGATTTTTTTTGTTTTTCTAAAATTACCGGAAAGCTATCAATTTTTCTTAAATGTTGAACCTATCTGAAATGAAAGAAGATACAATTTCCTGCATTTTATGTAATTGAGGTTTTTTTCTCCGACCAATCGTTCAGCCGCGAAGTTATAGTCCAGTCAAATGGTAGAAAATAGGGGAAAGTTTTGGTGGAGTTTTGATATTTGGTTCCTATATGTTCTTTGGGTAGCTGTACACGAATATCAGATTTTGTAACAAAAATGTTGCCCGGAAACACGTTTTTAAGCAAAAACGGTGTAAAAGTTCGATTTTTTTAGATTTTCTAAAATTACCCGAAAGCTATCCATTTTTCTTAAATGTTGAACCTATATGAAATGAAAGAAGATGAAATTTCCTGCATTTTATGTAATTGAGATTTTTTTTCCGACCAATCGTTCAGCCGCGAGAGCGCCGCGAAGTTATAGTCCAGTCAAATGGTAGAAAATAGGGGAAAGTTTTGATATTTGGTTTCTATATGTTTTTTGGGTCTCTATACACGAGTATCAGGTTTTCCAACAAGAATTTTGACCAGAAACACGTTTTTTAAGCAAGAACGGTGTAAAAAACGTATTTTTAGTTTTTCTAAAATTACTGGAAAACTATCCAATTTTGTAAATGTTAAACCTATATGAAATGAAAGAGGATAAAATTTCCTACATTTTATATCATAAAGGTTTTTTTCTCCGATCAATTGTTCAGCCGCGAGGGCGCCGCGAAGTTAGGTGTTAAAATAAAAAAAGGGAATCATCCCAGTTTATTTCAAAGTAACTCGAAAACTATCCATTTTTTGGAAATAAAAAATGGTATATGAAATCAGTCTTCAAAAATGAAATGTTGGCAAACTTGATATTCGGGTACAGCAACTCCAAAACTTTCTCCTATTTTCTACCATTTGACTAGACTATAATTTCGCGGCGCTCTCGCGGCTGAACGATTGATCGAGGAAAGAAACCTCATCTACATAAAATGTAGGAAATTCTATTCTCTTTCATTTCATATAGCTTCAAGATTATGAAATTGGATAGTTTGTGAGTAATTTCAGAAAAACTAAAAAAATCTCGTTTTTACATCGTTATTGCTTAGAAAACGTGTTTCCGGTCAAAATTCTTGTTAGCAAACCTGATATTCGTGGACAGCGACCCAAACAGTACATTATGAAATTAGTTTATAATTTAGAGGATTTTGGTATGAGTGAATTTAAGCGCATGACCGAACCGAATGCGCTAATTTCACGAATACCATAATCCTCTATTATAAACGAGTTTCATATATTTTGTGGTCGACTAACATAATAATTTCTCACCTGTTAAATGCGCATTGTGCGGAGGATCCCATCCTGCGAATTATAAAGGATGCATGATCTATCAAGAATTACAGAAAAGAACGAGACAAATCAACAATCAAAACAGTTCGACTCCGTTTTACCAAAATCCAAGATATGCTGATGCTCTTAAAACAAATATTAATCCCACCATACTTCCTACAAATATATCTCAAAACTCACCAACAAGTTTTGACACGTCTTTAACCAAATTTTTGGACGAATTCAAAAATCTTTTTAACCAGTTACTTCACCAAAATAGTATGATATTGTCTATGCTCACCACTGTCATTAATAAGATAACATCATAATGGCTGCTTCTTTAAGAATAGGCTTATGGCACGCCAATGGCTTGATCCAACACAAAGACGAGTTACCAACATTTCTAAACCTAAACAAAATCGACATCATACTTATATCTGAGACTCATTTCACAGAAAGATCTTATCTTAGAATACCCTACTATGAAGTGTACCACACAGAATATCCCGATGGCACCGCACATGGTGGGTCAGCTATCATTATAAAACCAACTATCAGTCATCATGAACTAGAAAAACACCAGAACGAATTTTTGCAGGCTACAACAATACAAATTGAAGGTCTATCTGGTTCATTCGTTATTTCAGAAGTCTACTGTCCCCCTCGACATCGATTTACAAAAGACAAATTATCTCCATTCTTTGATACACTAGGACCCAGGTTTCTTGTAAGAGGAGACTACAACGCCAAACATACCCACTGGGGATCCCGGCTGATAACTACAAGAGGTAGAGAACTGTTCAGCGTCATTGCTGAAAGAAACTATTTACACATGTCCTCAGGTATCCAACATACTGGCCAAGCGATCCAAACAAAATCCCGGACTTACTGGATTTCTATATAGCCAATGGTATCTCAAATAACTATGCTCATGTTGAGCCCTCTTATGACTTATCATAAGACCACTCGCCGGTTATCGCTACTCTTAGTACTACTATTATTATAAAAGAAAGCAACCCAGTTATATTTACTCGGCGTACAGATTGGGATATTTTTCGAGAGTAGATTGAACAAAACCTAGAATCCAATGTTAGATTAAAAACGACGGAAGAACTGGAGAGAACTACAAATAATCTGATTCAAACTTTACAAAAAGCGGGATTGCACGCCACTCACCGAACGCATGCGTAAAACATTAGTAAACGTTCCGCTAGCATTCAAGAGACTGGTCGCTCAAAAGCGTAGAGTAAGGGCCAAATGGCAACGCACACATAATATTCTCGACAGAAGAATATATAACCATTTGAGCAACCTTCTAAAAAGAAAAGTAAGGGAAATCAAAAATCAAGAATTTGAAACATATCTTGGCACACTAAGAAGGGATGATAATTCAATTTGGAAAGCGGCTAAAAGTTTCAAACGGCCGCAGATCCACATATTTCCTATAAGAAACCAAACGGAACAGTTGCCCACTGATCCGACTTAGAGAAATCCTATGTTTTCGCTCAATACCTCGCAGAAGTGTTTAATCCTTATTCAAATGAAGCTAACGCGGAAGTGGAAGAATATCTAACAGCGCCTCTACAACTATCATTACCCATCAAGGCCTTTTCACCTCAAGAAATAAAATATCTGAATAGCAAAAAAGCACCCGGCTACGATCTTGTAACGGGAAAGACGCTGAAAGAACTGCCTAGAAAAGGTATTACTTTGCTAACCATACTTTTTAATGCAATTCCTCGTCTGATTTACTGGCCATCGCAACTCAAACCAGGGAAGCCACCAAATGAGGTGAATTCTTATAGACCCATCAGTTTACTGTCAGTGATCTCCAAATTGTTAGAAAAATTAATTCTCAAAAGAATACACGCCGATACATTTTTAGAAGAGTTATTACCACATTACCAGTTCGGTTTCAGGCATGAGCATTCTACCATCCAACAATGCCATCGCTTAGTTGACGTAATAAACAAAGCAATGGAATACAAGAAATATTGCTGTGCAGTCTTTTTAGATGCTCAACAAGCCTTCGACAAAGTCTGATATCAAGGGCTATTATTCAAAGTTAAAAAATTCTTACCTCACCAGTATTTCCTTCTTCTTAAGTCCTATCTTGCAGATCGTTACTTCCAAGTAAAGTCCGGTTGTGAAGTATCAGATATTATGCCAATAAACTCCGGTGTTCCGCAAGGTAGTGTTCTTGGACCTCTGCTCTATCTGATTTATACTGCAGACTTACCCACATCTGAAAACACTGTAGTAGGAACTTTTGCGGATGATACCGCTATTCTCTCCTGTTATCAAGACCCGCAAACAGCAAGCTAGTATACACAAGATCATATAAGCTCTGTTAGTAATTGGTTGACAAACTGGCGTTTAAAGGTCAACGAATCAAAATCCGTCCAAGTCACGTTTACCCTGAGAAGACAGCAATGCCCATCTACAGTGTGTCTCACTTTTCAACTTGACACCCCTGTAACGTCGTTATTTATTTTCTGATTGATTTTAAATTTTGGACCATTATACTACCTCGTAAAAGGGTTATCTTCACAATTTTAAAATAATTGTACTGCATATCGGTAGCCTACTGCGATCAGAAATAAACGCAAAAAATCTGAAAAACATAGTAGGCCTTGTCTAATCGTAAAAGTAGTTGTGACAATCGTTTTAGGACTACCTGAAAACCCTAAAAACAAATTTTGGTTACAAAATTTTGAATAGCAATTGTTTTATACAATATTAAAGTTAAATCAAAATTATTTCGTTTTTACTATTTATTTTACGCATTAGTACAGTGGTTTTGTCTAAAAGCTATTATGGAAGTTGTTCGAACACATGTTTAATTAATACAAATACAAAGATTAACTTTTTATTTTAAATTTTACTACTGAACTTAAAAAGAACTAGACTAATATTGAAACTATTTAGCAGTTTATCTAATACAATATTATTAAAGTTAGAATAAAATTGTCTTTTTACTTTTTAATGTAGACCACAATGCACTGGTCTTATCTAATAATTATTATCAATTTACAAAACTAGATTTTTCCAATTTCCACCAAACTCCCTTGTTGTCTAATGCACTTCTCAATCCGTTTTCTGTTATTTGAAACAATATTTTGCAGTTGTCGTGGAGTTATTTCAGCTCATGCTTGTCTAATACGGTTACACAGATCTTCTCTATTTTGGATATTACCTTGATACACTTTTTGTTTTAGGACTCCCCATAAAAATAAATCTAGGGGAGTTAGATCCGGCGATCTAGGGGGCCATAATATTAAGGGGTTATTAGGACATATGCATCTCATTGGAAACATTTCATTTAACCAATCGCGAACAATTCTGGCATTATGAATTGGCGCGCCATCTAATTGCAGGTACAAATCTCTTCTTACTGCTAATGGTAATTCATCAAGTAAGTCTTGAAAATCAGTATTAAGAAAATGAAGAAACCGTTGTGATGTAAAATTCTCAATGAAAAAAAATGGACCAATAATTCTGTT
This sequence comes from Agriotes lineatus, assembly GCA_940337035.1. Taxonomy (NCBI): domain Eukaryota; kingdom Metazoa; phylum Arthropoda; class Insecta; order Coleoptera; family Elateridae; genus Agriotes; species Agriotes lineatus. Next base: position 94,099 of record CALNHX010003014.1, read on the forward strand.
ATTTAAGATTCCGCACCAAACATTGATCTTCTGGGAATACTGTCTCTTACAATTTATAGTAAAGTTGGGATTTTCAGATGCCCACCATCTACAATTTTGTGATGAAACGACTCCATTAGTTGTAAAAGTGGCTTCATCCGTAAACATAATCTTTTTAAAAAAACTCCTGTTATTTAAAAAATTTCCTTGTGCCCATAGACAATACTCCATTCTTCTAATTTCATCGTGTTCTTCAAGTGTATGCAGAAATTTTGGTTTATATGGTTTGAGTTTGTGCCGTTTAAGACACCTCCACACTTTTGATCGTGATATTTGAAGCTGCAGTGCAACCTTACGTATGCTTAGCCTAGGATTACCACGTATAGCATCCAAGATCACTTCATCTGCAGCAGGATCAATTCTATTTTCAAGTTCACGTCTGATAGATTTAGAAACACTACCAGAAACATTAAACAGATTATTAATATTTGCAACTGTTTGAAAACTAACATTTTTCTGCGGATGTCTAGCATTGAATTCTCTAGCTGCTTCTCTGAATGAACGATGATTATCACCCACTAAACGAACTAATTCTATCTTTTCAGCAACCGATAAAAACCTTTCAGCCATACTTCACAATACAATAAACACGAAACTTAAGTAAAGCACTGAGTAAACAATTTGAGTGGATAATTGACAATACGAGATAAAACAAATTTCCATAGCCGTCTTCGTTATCGCGTTCAAGTAGGTATTGTAGTGAAATTTAAAATAAAAAGTTAATCTTTGTAATGGTATTAAACAAACATGTGTTCGAGCAACTTCCATAATAGCTTTTAGACAAAACCACTGTACTAATGCGTAAAATAAATAGTAAAAACAAAATAATTTTGATTTAACTTTAATATTGTATAAAACAATTGCTATTCAAAATTTTGTAACCAAAATTTGTTTTTAGGGTTTTCAGGTGGTCCTAAAACGATTGTCAGAACTACTTTTACGATTAGACAAGGCCTACTATGTTTTTCAGATTTTTTGCGTTTATTTCTGATCGCAGTAGGGTACCGATATGCAGTACAATTATTTTAAAATTGTGAAGATAACCCTTTTACGAGGTAGTATAATTGTGCAAAATTTAAAATCAATCAGAAAATAAATAACGACGTTACAGGGGTGTCAAGTTGAAAAGTGAGACACACTGTATATCAATTAATGGCATTGAAATACAGCAGTCCAAGGAAAAGAGATATCTAGGTATGCACATCTATAGCAAACTAACATGGAAAACACACATCAGCAAAAAAAGAAAAGAAATGGACTTTACTGGCTCATAGGCAGAAACTGCCGCCTTTCATGTGAAAACAAGATTCTGCTTTATAAGACATTCATCAAACCTATATGGACGTATGGTATCGAACTGTGGGGATGCTCCAGTTCCTAAAATGTAGACGTGCTACAGAGATTTCAATCTAAAACTCTGCGTGCCATAGTTGATGCCCCGTGGTACGTATCTAACCGTACACTACATGAAGATCTAAGGATACCATACGTCAACGAAGTCATACATCACTACATGACTAACCATATGCGTAAACTTCAAGCTCATCCCAACCCAACTATTCGGCCCCTATTCGACAATACCTATCGGAGACGCTTGCGTAGGAAGTGGACAATAGACTCAGTAACATAGGTTTAGATATGCACTCAAAAAGTGTCTGTATAATTCAAGTTTTTGTACTTTATAGTTTAAGGTAACGCCACTGGGCGATACTCTTAGCATGCGATGTACATAGACAACAAATTGTTATTTATGCGTTGGTGATATCAAGGAGGAAGGCTCCGTGCTGGTTGTTTATATCGGGGACACAGAAACTCACAGGACTAGGATATTTACAATTTTGAATGATGATGGCGCAGTGAATTATACTGATCTTACTAAAAAGTACATGAGTTTAAGACCGAAAAATGTGAAAATTGAGAAGTTCTTTTTATTCTATAATTGCGGAAGGTGTACATGCAATCCGATTGGCATTAACACATTTGGCCATGTTCGTCAAAAGATCGCCATGTATCTGAAAATTTCTAATGCTACTGAGTATACGGATCACTCCTTTCGGAAAACCTCCGCTACGATTTTAGCAGATAGCGGTGCTGATATTAGAACCCTCAAAAGGCATGGAGATTGGAAGAGTGATGCAGTTGCTGAGGGATATATTGCAGATTCGCGACATAATAAAAACAAGATTGCCCGAACCCTTGGAGATGCTAGTGGACAGATTAGCAATGTTTCTTCAACAAGTAATGGTGTTCTTTCTACTGCTAATACATCTATGTCGGGTATCACAATAATATCGGGAAATTTCAATTGTAGTATCCTTTATCTAATAGACTTGTCTGTCTGGGACGCTGTTTCAGCAGCCAAACCGTAAGAGATAGAAAAAAAAGTTATCAAAGTTATATGTTTGGAATGGTTATGTCATGTCAGGAACCAAATTTCAGTCACGTGACACTTCCGGTTTTCGAGAAATCACAAAAAAGACCGTTTTTCAAATAGAAGGCGTATTAAATAAAAACTGTTTCAGCAGCCAAACGGAGCTGCGACCCTCTGCGCCTTAAAACCTCGATCGGTTATGCAACCACTTTGACAGCTTCCAGAATGTTCCGATGCCCTCTACGCCTTAAATCCTCGATCGGTTAGGCAACCACTTTGACACCTTCCAGGTCTGGGTACAGTTTTTATTTAATACGCGTTCTATTTGAAAAACGGTCTTTTTTGTTTTTTTAAATGAGACATTTGTCTCACTGGACTGCTAGTTCATATTAATATAACTAAATCTAAATGATCTTTGTATCTATTTTGTTGTTATGACAACTTTATGACATTCGTGCCATAAAGTAGGTGTTTATGCATGATTTTCTCTACAGTAAAGATGGCATTGTGACGCTAGTAGACGACAAAAACATATATGAACCAAATATTAAAACTCCACCAAAACTTTCCCATATTCGCCATTTTTGAGCACCATTTGACAGGACTACACAAACTACGTGATATACCCGGTATGACAGTAAACTGATAATGAGAGTGATGCGCTGATTGTACTTTAATTTGACAGAACCATATTTTAGCTTTCATCTCCTTCCATGTTATACTATCCTCCTGCTTAGACACACCGCTGTTTGCAATCTCCATTGGTTAAAGCAGTGTTGTAGCTCCTTTCTCGACAATGCCTACAGTAGGATTCTCGTTTTTTACTGAATCAACCTCCTCAAAACGGGTCCCCTTCGGCATACTTTAACTTTTGAAAATCAGCAAGCGCTAGGCCGGGCGAGTAGGTTCGACAATCGAGCACTGTGATTTATTTTTGAGTCAAAAACTACTTCACCGTGAGCATATTGGTATCGACTGGAGCCATTCCTCCGGCCTCTTTCTCCTGACAGATTCTTTGTGTGCTCAGAACGTGTTTGTAATATGTAGTGTTTGTTAGCTATCTGTTTTTCTGGTACCCACTCTGGTAATATCACACCTTCGATATAAAAAAATTGTAAATTGGTTTACACGGTAGTTCCCTCGCGCGAATTTGATCAATTTACAAATAAAAAATGTAGTCCGCTGGAATTCGAACTCCACGTTCCGACGCGAATATTTCGAGCCATTTTCTTGTCCGCCGCTAGGAGAACTAAACCACCGGCGTGTTTGAATTGGACTAGTTTCTGATGCGTTATAAAGCACTATACTATTCCTGCCAATTTCTGATGTTAGGTCACATTTTCGCCAACGATAAAGCCTGAGCTAAGTTCAGATGATTACTAGTAGCTATTTTTCAGGTAAAGCAAAACTAAACAAAATTTTATTTTTTGAAGGTACTTACCCGAGATATATTTCTCTGAAATTTTCTCGGTTTCATGCCAGGTAGGCATATAATATGCATGCAAAATATCGTATTCCTAATAGTTTTTGAATTATACCGCCAACAGACAGACGCAATTGAGGAAACCTGTTTTTCGTCATCTAAGGACCCTGAAACGTGAAGATCTGAAGAAATTTCGGAAGGTGATTTTTTCGCGATTACAATACTTCCTTCGTCTTTCAGACGAGGGAAGTAAAAAGGCAATCAGCATTGCCTTAAACTTTGATAATATTACTGCTTGCTTTTTTACTTCCCTCGTCTTGGTCCTACTCCTTGTACTATCAGTGCCTATCAGAAATTTGCGTTATGGCTGGGAATATAAATATATGGTAGATTTGCTTTAACTAAATTTAATTGTATCAGGTTGGGTTGATTTGCAGGGCGTGTAACTGAAAATTTGGGTTATCAGTTTCCTGAAAGGTATTGTTATCGTCTGAAAATTGATTTTCGTATTGATTTCTTCCTCGACATAATATTCGGAATAATCACCAGTATATTCATTAGCAAAGGCTCCGGGGTTTTCATAGTATTGTGATTCGTAGACATAATTTTGACTGTCTGAAGTGTATTCGACATGTTGATTTTCGTTAATAGCTTGTTGATAAAGTTCCGTTGATGTAAATGTTGGCTTTGGCTTTAAACTTGAACTTCCAGAAGATGTGTCCATCGGTTCTGATTTAAAATTATTACTTTGGTTTTTTGAACAAATGGCAGGTTGTACAGGATTACGACTATAATTGAACTGATTTTGACGTGCTGAAAATAAAGATGACGTTGTGTGGGAAAATTACTATTTGGGTGTCAATTCGGCTGAGTACCAAATGTTATCGATCTTTGAGGTAAATTATTTTGTGAAAATACTGGACGTTGCGGTAAATTTTGAATGGTCGCATGTAATTTCTATATCCGTGAGGTTTAACCGGTGTGAGTTTTTGAGATGGTCTATATAAATTTTGAGTATTCAAAGAATTAGATTTTTGTGTGGCGTATAGAAAATGTTCCTCTTCTATTACTAAGTTCATCGCTTTTGCAAGACTGTTTGGGTTTCTTAACCTAATGTTAGTTTGCAATAATTGTCCTGTTAGTCCTCTAATAAATGTTTCTAAAGCCAAATCGTTATAACTTACAAGGTGACTAAATTTTTTTGCAGCAGCCATGTTTAAACTTTTTAATTTTGAAATTAATAAACTTCGCGCGTCTTGACACCGCATTCCAAAATTATAGGGTATTTCATTTTTATGGGACCTTAATGCTAGTAAATCTTGAAATCTTGAATAAAGCAATCAATATTGCTCTGATCGCCAAAATTAAGAGTAAGAGCATTTTTTATTTCATTCCTGGATTTAAATTCTGCTCGCGATCCTATTAACATTAATGCTTGTCCTGTCAGTTTTCCCAGGATGGTTCTTAATAGGAAATTGTGAAGCGCGACATTGGTTTCACTGGCAAAAGCAGAAATCAGGTTTTCGCAATTGTCTATAAATATACTAAATGTGTGAGGGTTTCCATCATAATTAACTATTGAATCTAAATGTAATCGAAGTAATTGATAATAATCTACACCTACTGCACCAGCATTAGCATTGCTATTTGTAGTCATTGTGCTTTCTGGTTCTACTAAATTAAAATTGCTTAAAAAATTCGTCAAATCATCTAGTTCTACGTCTGACATAAATGTTAAACAATTACAACTTTAAATATTTCCTTCTGAGTTTATTATCAGTCTAACTGAACGCGTTAAATAGAAAATTGGAAAAATAGGAACGAGCACTTACGTTAGCGTAGTTTTCATTCTGCAATCCTTCTAAAGCTGGTTTCTTAAATCTACGGCTGGCGTTGACGATGCTGTCCTTCACCAGGTTGTTTCCTTAGCAAACAGCTGGTTTCGGCGATATGGACCTCCACCACATTTTCTCAACTAAGACTGGTGTTGGCGATGCTGTCCCCCACCAGGTTGCTTTCTGTACGAATTCCGTCTTCGTTGCGCTGACGTTGCTGGGGCTGAACAACACTTCCGATATACACTCGAATATTGTTCAACACCGAACTTTTATTCGATCAATCATTAAAACAAAAATCGATGCTCGATGGAGCGATTTCGACTACCGACTGCGCCAAATCTGGTCCGAGCCAACAAAAATTCGTTTAAAAAAATCAAACTACTACAGAAATCGCACATGGACTTTATTGCAAGCAGCGAGCGTACAAAAAGACAAGATACTTAGCTAAAACAGATGTATTTATAATCTCTAAGTGCTGATATCGCGCGAGACGTGTCTTATCTTACGGTAGTCAGCAGGTTGGTAACCGTAACTTGACTTATATGAAGTCTGTAAGCCGATGACACCGACGACACCGTTGGATAATCGAGTGGTAGCGTCTGAAACCAAACTGATGGTTTTATAGGTATTCTTCTAGTAGGTTATTTTCCAGCATTCTACTAAGTAGGTACTAGTTTTTCTAAGAGTTTTGGCACTACCGGATAGGATAGGATGTTACTTCTGTAGGGGTTTTCCGGGTTTTAATATTAAACTAATGTGCCCATCGCTTACCTCAGTTGAGTAAGCCAGTAAGAACGTTTTATTATCGAAAGGTAAAGGTTGAAGGTAATTTCAATATCCCCAACTGGGAGCAGGCTGCTATAGGGACTTCTGTCCCTCTTCAACCAAAAACGGGAATTATAGAATGGGTGAGAAAAAGGAGAGGTGAAGAATTTAAGAAAGACCATTTTTTGATTTATATGTTTTTTAAATAAGTCACAATCAGTGTGTTTATTATACAGTGCTTTCGTAAAGTAGTGGATAAATTCGTTAAAAAGTTAAGGAGTAACTTTTGGAAAAAACGCTGGGACCCGTCGATTTTTATTTTTATTTGCGCATTTTTTCAAGTGAAATCTATTCATACTGGGTGACCCGTGTAAGAGGTATGACGTCATCGATGTTTTTTTTTAAATAGCAACCCCCCATTTTTATTACGAAATTTGAAAGAAAGCATCTTTTTACTTACGTTAAGCTGATTTTTGAGTATAGATCAGATGATAAAAAATTAAGAAAAAGAAATTGCAAAATACTAAATTTAATTCCAATGATAATTTCAAAAACAACTACATTAAATGTACAAATTGTGCACCGTTGTCTGCCTGACAGTAACTAAGACGACCGACATGTTTTTTATTGATTGCTGTCATTGATAAAAGCGTAAAATCATATTTCTTAAAATAAAATATAGTATTTTGCAAATTTAAATTTGTTTTCTTATTTTTTGGTCATGTGACCTATACACAAAAATTACCTTAGCGTAAGTAAAAATATGTGTTCTTTCAAATTCCGTAATAAAAAACGGGGATTGCCATTAAAAAAAAACATCGATGATGGCATACCTCCTACGCGGCCCACCCTGTAGATTTTATTTGAAAAAATGAGCAAATAAAAATAAAAATCGACGGGTCCCAGCGTTTTTTCCAAAACTTATTCTTTGATTGTTTAACGAATTTAACAACTACCTTACGAAAGCACTGTATAACACTGATTTTCTTTACTTTTTACTTCGCCTTCGGCGAGGGAAGTGTAATAATCGTGAAAAAAATCACCTTTCGAGATTTTATTTAGATCATCAAGTTTTAAGGTCCCTAGATGACGAAAAACATGTCTGTCTGTCCGTTTCCCGTATAACTCAAAAACTATTTGTTGGAGGGTGAGCACCATAAAAGCATAATTCTGCCTATTTTTGCTTTCACTCAAGAACTGTTACTTCAATGAAAGTAATACTTTGCATATAGCTCAGGTAATTACCCTGATAAAAAATGGCATATTTTGCACCCAAAATATACAGGGGAGCACCTTCAAAAAATAAATATTTGTTTATTTTTGTTTTAACTGAGAAACAGATAAAAGTAATAATTTGCCCATAGTGCAAATATTATTCTTGACGAACATGGGACCAAAAAGATACAGAGTAAATGTTGTAAAACAGATAGAAATGGGCAACAAGAAGCGTGTTCTATATAATGCGATCGCGAGGACAAACGCAGATGATCCTGAGAGGCCGCGTGCAACAGACAGGCGGCGTTGACATCGCATTCCCAGGCGATAAAGTTGAAATCCCAAGACCGGCAATGTTTTTTTAAATTTGAAAATTGATGTAATTCACATTACCAAGTGTTTCCATTTATTGTTTCAGTATTATTAGAAACGTTAAGATCTTTTTATCCCTAGTTTCATTTGATTTTTAAAATTGTTTAGTATCACAACTTTCACTTGCCAGAGTCTTCTTCCTCTTATAATAGGGCAGTGGCCTGTTTTAACCACACAGTGGTGCTATGAGCTCTCTTTACCCTTAGGCCGGGTAGGTGGTTAGCTTTGCCCGTCGAAACTGAGGAAGAGTTCCCATGTTAGGGGTTAAAGTCTAAAAGCCGAAGGAAGTATTGTAATCGCGAAAAAATCACCTTCGAAGATTCTTCAGATCTTCACGTTTCAGGATTCCTAGATGACGAAAAACAGTTCTTCTTAATTTTGCATGCAGATTATATATCTACCTGTCATGAAACGGAGAAAATTTCGGACAAATATATTGCACTGGCTACTCTTTTTTGTGACTTTAAATGTGCAAAACTTTTAAATATTAATGTTATTTAGGTATTTTGAATTACAAATTGCTCTCTTTTGGATAATAATGTCAATAATTACTTTTTGTAATAGCGCCTGAAACTTTACAGGGGTGGGTTTCGTTATCTAGTTACTTGTTTCTGAAAAATTAATCTACCAATATTAAAAATTTCATTTAAAATCATAAGTCACATCTTATGTCAACCAAATGTCAAAAACAGTTTTAAAATTCCAATAACAAATGCCAAATCTTTAGAATGGTACACTCTAATATTAAATAACACAGTAAGTTCTTATTCGTTAATCAATTTCACCTTCTTAACGTCTTTATTTATTTTCTAGTTAGTATATGATAAGAAATCGCCCACCTTGTAGCGTTATTCACACAACATGCAAGATAGCAAAATATTTGAGATCTGCAGCTAGACCCCTTCAAGCTCCTCACCTAAATTCACAGCTCACCGACAGACCACTCGTTCCAATTGTTCAACACTCGCAAATCCCAAACTCCTGTCAGCAACCAGCAAAACTGGACCTCTATCTGCTACAGTCCACTGCTACCTGGAATGCTCCTCCTCTCTCGGATGTTACCCTTTTGAAGCTTCACTCGACAACACATATCCTGGCGTAATCCCATTTTATTCCCGTCATATGTCAAATGTAATACACCAAATAAAGCTGACCCAGTATATTTCCTTAATAATTTACTTGTATGTAACAATTCTTCTATCCATTAGTTTTGTCTATCATTTATCAATAATCTTCTTTAATTAATTCTTCTTCTGTTCTTATTCGATTAAATTTACATTTTTATTCACCACGTAGATTTAGTTTAAGTACCCTATTTATCCCAACCAAAAATTATACAAATAAAACAGGGTTATCTTCCATATTTTAATGATACTAAAACTTAGTTTAATACATTTTCAGTTTGTTATTTTTGCCTACTCAAAAAAAAAACTCCTAACTACTTCATATCATTATTTATGCCTTCTAGTCTAATCTAATTTGAGTTCAACCGACTTAATTTTATCTTATTTCGAAGTTAACATTTTTCATTGATTCTTAAACTGTGTGTTATCAAATTTTATTTTATTTTTAATCCACCTGTAATTTTCCAATAGCTATGTTTCAGATACAAATCTGCCTTCTCGGATTTATTCAGGGAACTATATAAACATTGTCATCCCATTTTAATATCCCAATTTTCAACAAATTTTTATTCAAACCGCATTAAGGCTCTGCTTTCCTTAAATAAAATTTAAGTTTGGAGTATCATAAGTTGCCTATTCTCAAAGCAGAATATAATGCAACACAAGTAGGATCGTTGATTGAGGTATTTGGGAAGATATCTCACCTCCGTGTCTTAAAACGACGGTCAGGTATTTTTACCCCTCGCTCGTCCCACCCCGCTGACGCTCCCGGCAAGTGCTGCCGCATATTACAAAATCATAGTCTAATGTTAGGGTTTAGAAATTTGCTTATTTCGTATCTATGCGGTGCGGTCCGTTGCGACAGCGCCGACAGCCACTGGCATAGCGCTGTTAAGGGTCATATAATTTACGGATTTACAAACCTACATCCGTATTATACAATTTAAATTTAAAATAAATAAATAAATTGAAGGAGTGAAGTTTTATTTGTTTGAAACTTGAAGATATTTTAATCCGGCTGTTGTCAAGTACTACTGGTCTAGGCTGGTAAATTTTATCTACCGGACTCGTTTGTAACTATGTAAACGCTAGTTACCAATGCAGTATTCTAAAAAATATTATACGAAACTCGTATGAAAGTGGCTTTTCCATACTCGTCTCGAAATTTCGGACTCGGCCTAACGTCCTCTTCCGGAAACATCTCACTCGTACTGAAAAGCTCCACTTTCTATACTTGTAACGTAAATTACTATTTAGTGACAATTTGAGTTCTGGACACTCAAATCCGAATGATGTGACTATAGATCCAGAAGAAATGGAATTTACAGAAGAACCAATGGATTTGTTTATCGAAACTGGTTTGGAAGAAAATAAATCGGAAGGCAGTATTAGCGGACGTCGAATTGTTGATCTTATACCATTCTTAGACGCTCTAAAGTCATTAAAACACGAAGGATTTGGCTGTAGTTTTTTTGACATGACCTTGATTATTATTATTATTATTATTCTTGTTAGAAGACAGGCAGCATTAAGCTGTTGACGTCTTCTTACAACAAAAGGTACAAAGTAGGCACTATCGGAAAAAATAATGGGTTTTAGAAGCTCTCTAATATTTCTTTGTGCTGTTTGTAACAAAAAGGAAACAATTTCCACAGAAGAACACCATTCCATCAGGAACATCAATGAGTCAGCGGTATGTGGTGCAACTGCTACGGGCATAGGACATAGTCAGTTAAATGAACTATGTTCAACATTAGATATACCGTCAACTTCTACAAAAACCTACATCAAGTATCAAAGTGACGTACAAAAAGTTATACATAAGGGCTGCTGGGATGAAATATTATTGGCAGGTGCTGAGGAACGCAAACTGGCAATAGAAGCTGGCGATGTTTGTGATGATGGAATACCTATTACTACTGTCATTCTAGACTGAGCCTGGGCAAAACGGTCTGATAAATCTAATTTCAATGCTCTTTCTGGTGTAGCCTGCATAATAGGAGCTAGAACCAAGGAAATACTTTATGTTGGGATACAAAACAAGTACTGTTATTTTTGCGATAGATCGAAAAGTAGCAGAGAAGATGTACCACACCAATGTTACAAAAATTGGTCAGGCACATCGACGTCTATGGAATCATCCATTATTTTAGATGGATTTAAATCATCCCTAGAAATGCACAATCTAAAATATTCGCGAATTATTGGAGACGGGGACAGTAGCGTGTACAAGAAAATTGGGGAACACAAACCGTACGACCCTAAGTTTTTTATCGAAAAAATTGAGTGTCGAAATCATATTCTAGGCAATTATGCCAGCGCATTAACGATTTAGCAAAACGACCAAAGATGCATGCAAAAATCAAAACTTTTATTAAAAGCAATATTCTAAGATTTAGAACCGCCCTCGTGGGAGCTATAAAACATAGAAAAAATCTGGTGTGATACACGCACACAACTTCCTTTTACAGTGATCTTATAATTAGCCAAAAATTTGATTTTAAATTTTTAAGCTTTTGTAAAAAATTTTCAAAAATTACAAATTTTACAAAAACGGTACAAAATAGAGTGTTAGTTCAACAGACAAATTTTCTCTAGAATTTTAAGCTGAATTCAAAAATGTAATAATATACCGGGTGTTCTATTTAAAACAAGAGTTAATAAAAAAATAGAAAAAAAAACAAAATAAACTTATTTTAGAAGTATTCACCTATCTCACATCAATACACATTAAAAATGTAATAAAAATGTAAAGTTTAAAAAAAATCGTTAGAGCCGTTTTTGAAAAAATCGAAAAAAACTGAAAAATCACAAGAGTAAACACCTACTTTCGGTTACTCAATTTTCTTCAAAAGCTTGCTGTCGCATCTACATAGTACACAAAACTTATATATGAAGCTTCAACGCCATACCTTTTTCTGTTTTTGAGATATTCTATTCACAGACAGACAGACACACAGCCAGACACACAGACACACAGACAGACCAATGAAAAAAAATATGTTTTTTGGGTTTAGGGGACTCTAAAACCTGAAGATCTGTTGAAAACTCAATTTCAAATTTTTGGGTTGAATCCAATACTTCCTTTATTGTAAAAGTATAAATATTTCTGCAAAGGACCTAAGCCAGGGAAATCAAATATTTACCCAATTTTCGAAAATTGTGCAAGCTTTAACGAATTTCAATGTACATTAATGCGTGTTGTTAATAATTCGTCAAGTCTGCTGTATGATGTTGATAGTAATTGCGTAGAAAATTATAATTCTATAGTTAATAAACTAGTTGGAGGAAAAATAATTAATTTTTGTACACGTGGTTCTTACGAAACTCGCTGTAAAGCAGCTGCTATTAGTTACAACTTTCGTCGCTCGTTTGTTGACATCGTACAAGAAAATCTGTCTGGTGGTGAAGCAGGTAAATACACCAAGTGTTACGCTGATAAATTAAGAAGCAGGGTTCATAAAACTTCCATTAAAAAAAGACGAAGCGTTGTAAGGAAGATTTTGATTACGGCGCTGTGCCAGAAGGAACTGTGGGCGACAAAAACGAATACGATCTTGCCATTGCAAAATATAAATTTTTACTTTCTATGGCTGAAGTAGATCGCGAAAATGTCTTCACTACTGTAGGACAAAGTATCAATCCAACATGGCAAAAGGAAAGGCAAAATAAGCTAACAGCCAGCAACTTTGGGGCTGTATGCAAAATGCGTCAAAATACAAATACAGGAAATTTGGTGAAATCTATATTAAATACGATTAATAACGTAAAAGTGAAATCTTTGGAATACGGCATTACAACAGAAAATGAAGCAAGGCAGCGCTTTTCCAGGACAAGCAATATGACAGTAAAGGACTCCGGGATTTTTGTTGATGAAGAATATCCCTTTATAGGTGCATCACCAGACGGAACTATCGACAATGACAGCATATTGGAAATAAAATGTCCATATAGTGCACGAACTGTTACAATAATGGAAGCTGTGAAAAAAACAGCAAGGATGAAGGTACTATAATTAAATTAAAATGTAACCATAATTACATGTATCAGATTCAGGGACAAATGCATGTAGAAAAAAAAAGTTTTGTTATTTTGTTGTATATACAACCGTAGATATTTTTATTGAAAAAATAGCGTATGACCACAATTTTTGGTTAAAAAATATGCAAGAAAAGTTAGTCAACTTTTATTTGTTTGCACTACTACCAGAAATTGTAGATTCTCGGCAATCACGAAATTTGTCTATACGAGAAATTAAATGTTAAGATTTGTAATTAAAAGCATAATATTAGTAATACGGAAGGTTTTATTAGAATTGAAATATTAATAAAATGTATATTAGTAAGGAGATTTAGTTTTAGTGTGTTTGTTTGTATGTAATAATAATTTTCATGTAAGTTGTGTGAAAATGTTAAATTATTATTAACGTAAATACAATCAATAAAACTTATATCAGTCTTCATTATTTTTTTTATTTCCACATCTTTCTTTATATTTATATGTTTTTTGTGTTTTACTTCGGAAATTTTAGATTCTAGGTTTGATAATATTAAAACTCCGGTAGAAATTACCACTGGTAGTAAATTAGAAAAACAGAGTTTTAATGTTATCAAACCTAAATTCTAAAATCATCAAATAAAAATCAAATCAAATTAAAGAATTATATGATTAAAAAATAATGCAGTACTGCAAAACAAAAATCCAAGATCAATATTTATTTTAAGTACGCAAACCGCTGCTGGTGTAAGTTGCGAAGAACTAAACTGTAATCCGCTATAAGCTGCTTACTCCCTCTAATGCTTTGTTAATAACAACACGGAAAGGAAGAAATTGTAGTGTTGGTTTCCTAAATTGTATTCAGTTTTTTACAAATAAAGTCGAAATTGAAGCACTTGAAAGACATATTGTAATAGCTCCCTAGATAATTACAGTAGCTACTTGGTGGTATAAAATGCTTTTGCCCAAAACTATAGAAATTACAGTTAAAAATTGTTTTACTATTTTTTATTAATTGCAAACAACTAATTTAAAATTTCCCCCTTAGTAAATCCCCTACTAAGCAAATTTAGCCATCGGCAAGCATTTTATAATCCACAGCAACCTTTTTAAATTATAATAAAAATCGACGATTTTTCGTAATTTTACGGTTAAGTAAAGCGGAGCCTTAAGCTTGTATCATAACAATAACAAAGAGTGAGAACCTTAAAAAAATAAAATTGTGTTTATTTTTGCTTTAACTGAGAAATGCGTAGATAAAAGTAGCAATTTGCATATACCTCAGGCTTTACCCTTGACAAAAATGGGAACCAACAGATACATAAAAAATGTTCTAAAAAATATAACACGAGTTAACAATAAATGCGTTTTATTTAAGGCCGCCGCATCTCACCGACCAAAGGCGTCCTTGGTGGGCGAGGCAGCAAACGCATGCTTTATTTCGAGCTGCGCGCAGGTCATTGAAATGCGTTTGCTGGCTCGTTCGCAGGCGCCGAATGTCAAATCACTGGTAGTTTTTTTTTTATATTAAATTGATTTAATTTGCTTTGCCAAGTGTTTCCTTTTATTGTTTCAGTATTATTACAAACGTGAAGATATTTTTACCCCATTTTCCTTTAATTTTGAAATTTTTTTAGTATCACAACGTCCACTTGCGAGGAAAGTTCTGAGTAAAACTCTTTGCAAAATTTGTAGTTTCAAAGCTTCGAATTGCGAGGGAAGTTGACCTTTTCTCATTACCCCTTTTTTCTATTATCAGTGTATTTTTGAAAATTTTATCTGTATCAGTTTGCCATATTAATTTTCTATTCACTTCTAGTCGTGTAAGTTGGACGTTGGTGACTTGCTTGATTGTTATGTAGTTCTGAATTATTTTACTATTGCATTTAATTTTACTGTTTAATTTAATATAAATAGTTTTATTAGTGTTTAGACTTCCAGAGACGAACGAGATTGTAACTTTTCGGCTTGCTCATATAGGGCGGGCAAAAAATGTCTGATTCCAGCCGCCGGCGCCGGCTACTTCTGGGATAGTTTAACCATCACTATCAGCAACTTTTGTAGTTTACAAGCAAGATTCAAATATAATAAAACCAAGTTAGATTTGTCACTTTTCCATGGTTTTCAAGAGGGACAACCTGCTTTGTAGTATTGTTTATTTGTTTGTTTGTATTGGACAAGATCATAGACATTCAGAGTACCAAGTACCTTAGACACTGACTGCTGCTCATATGCCCAAAGTTCCACTTAGAATTTTGGCGCGACTAAGAAGATCCAACCTAGCAAGGGGTATTTTACATGCTACACATCATAGTAACATGGGGCCCCCCGCTTTACATCACTTCTGAATGATGGCATTCTGTAAAGGATTTCATCTGCATTTATTATTTTTTTAAAACCTCACCGAGACCGGGGATCGAACTCACAACTTTAGATCAGTAGTCAGAATGCCTAATTACTGAGCCACTGACCCCGGTGCTTTGCAGTATTAATTTTGAATATTTTACCATCTTAATTCAATGAATGTAAATACAATCAGCTTTCAATGGTACATTATATTTGTAAAAAAAAATTTGTCTGTGCACTAACATCGTCAATTACACGTACTTGATACAAAAATAGCTATTTAGATTTTCAAAAGTGAATTTCGATTGAAAGCATACTAAGGGGGAAATATATTTTTCAGATTATGTCCGCCCCATCTGTCTACCTTCTAAAGATTTTCCTGAATCAACAAGTAAGGATGAAGTGTTTGTTGCTGGTTGGGGAATAACAGAAGAAGGTATGTTTTTAAACAATTTAAACATAGCGTTTCCAAAATCTTCTCTTAATATTTTTCTCTTTTCATGCAACTATTCTAGAACTTTAACAATAATAATGCCCTTATTATTCATAGAAATGTAACATTTTTGAACAATACTAAATTATTCACAAAAAATGTTTCGTTGGATGTTGTAAAAAAATCAATCACACCCATTCTGTTTTCTTAGTTATTATCATAACACCCACTTCAGTACTTTTCCACCAACTATTTTGAAATAAATTTATTTTATAAATGAATTTTAATGAAATGCCATTTACAGGTTCTAAATCAGACATACTTTTAAAAACAAAGTTACAATTGTTGACAAACAATGAATGCCTTGTAAACCTTCAACAAGAAAAGCGAATTCATGAAACTGAATTATGTGCTGCCAACGCAGTTAGCGATTCTTGTGCGGGAGATTCAGGAGGTCCGCTTATGAGAAATTTCAAAGACACTAGGTTTAACTGGTTCCAACTAGGAATTGTAGGACATGGCCCCGACTGCACTATTGGAGCAACAGCTACTGTTTATACTCGCGTTTCTTCTTTTGTCGATTGGATTATCGATCAGATAACTCAACAACCAGGTTAGTGATTATGTTAATGAAAAGATGTGGTTCTCAACATTCATAATAATTTTTGGTTAATTTTGATACATTACAATTACAAAAAGAAATATTGAGAACATAAAAAATAAAGTTTAACACTTTTACTGCTAGAGAAATCGCACGTCTGTTCTTATTTAAAATGTAAAAAATTTCCATTTCTGCGAATTAAGTAGATGATGATCTCAAATATATAAGATGAGATACCCATAAAAAAAAAGTGTATAGATATAACGAAACGTCTACAGGGTGTTTCAGCTACATCAACTAATTAAAAACGTGCGCCTTTTAGGATCTGTATACATTTGGAGAAAATATTAAATTTTAATTTGGTAAATGCTGCATGGATAGATCACGAATGCTGAAAAAGTATTGCCAAATGAATAAAGTAGTTAAAACAAAAATGTGTAAGCCATGAATCAATCAAAGGAATGAGCAGACGAATACAGGGTAAGAGCAAGACAAAGTAATGAGATTATTTTACCAATAAGTAAAGATCCCAAAAAAGGATATTTCCAACACAAAGATGCAAATCCAGGATGAGGAACGAAAGAAGTGGTACACAGATGAGCCGAATATTATTAAAACTATTAATTGTCAATAAAGAAAAAGAAAGCGGTGTAGATCCAAATGTCTAACTCAACTAAAAAGAAAACATAGAGGATCCTGCGGTCGAAGAGATCAAGGAAATAAAAAATAAGAATAACAGAAGACCTGGTATAGACAACATACCAGAACAGAACAGCTAATTGAACCAATACAATAAAATGATCGAGGAAGTACCCCAAAAATGGACGAAAGCTAGAATTATGCTCATGTATAAGAAAGGGAATAAACCCATTGCGAGAACTGCAGGGGAATTGCGCTGCTGGTTGTCACCTGCAAAATATTAGGAAGTGAGATCAAGAATAAATTAATAGTAGTTTATTTGTCTAGAACGAAAAGTGTCATTTTAAAGAACGAGAAAATTGTTTACGACCGAGGCATCAGCCGAGGACGGAATTACTTGCGAGGACCTTTAAAAACACTTTTTGTTCGTGGTGAATACAACGGTTTATTTCATACTGCAAGTTTAATGAATTTTAAATAAAAAGTTGTAAATCATTTCAAATTTCATGTCAACAACTGACGTATAATTTTAAAGTACTTGAACTTTAAAATGTTACTTTACTCAATTTTTTTGTACCGAGCTGGTACAGCAGAAATGGAATTTAGAGGAGGATTTGGAAGAGGAAAACCTCAATAAATCAATTTTTTTTTATAAATAAGTTTTAAAGTACTTGAACTTTAATATTTTACTTTAAAGTACTAAGACTTTAATGTTTCATTTTGTGTACCATAAATAATCCGAAATATGTAATTTTTGACATCAGTATGAAATAAATGAGTATATTAAGCCTTGTTATCATAAAAAGAAGGGGTCCGTTGACTAATCTCTCAAAATAAAAACTTAACGTGACTACTTGGATACAATTGCCCGCCGACCAGCTACAGTTACGGAGACAGTGTGTACAGCTCTTTAAAATACTCAAAACGGTCGCCAAAAGATTTTTTATCAAATAACCGCAAGTGCATCCAGGCATTCGAACGAGAATACGTAAACTCAGGTAGCAAAATAAATCTGAAAGAGAAACTCAACTCAAATATAGGTCGCAGTAGCAAATAAAGCCAGATTGCAAATATCGCAGTATAATGTCAGCATAAATTCATAGTACAAATACATATCACAATATCGTTTCAAAATAAGAATCGTAGATTACTACGATTAGCAATATGCAAATAAAGTACCTTTGACAAAAATTGTAATACCTACAAGTTCATACACATAACAGCAATAACATAAGTGCACACATTGTACACATTACAAAGAATTGCCAGGCAGGCAAAATTACAGCAGGTACTCCTACGATGCTTGGTGTCGGAGAAAACGCACTGCGCGGTTCCAGAAGGGAACCCAGGGCCGAACGACGGCACAATTTCCATAATCGTTCGGAACAAATACATGCGGGAGGAATCAAACGGCTCCGAAGGCCCAAGATTATCAGCCCGAATCGCATGAGCATCGGCCGAGGAAGAGCCTATCAGCTGCAACTATGTCTTATGATTGGCACTAGTTGCTATAAAGGGAGGAAAAAGGTTCACGATAACATACAAGAAGTATGCGAACTAAAATACTCACCCTGGAAAGAATGCCAGGCATTGTGTGACGCCACGTGGTCGCATACAGAATCCGTAGGAATCAAATCTTCCTCATACTGCACTCGAAGACATCAAAACCACTCGAAAGTGTAGGCTTACATTTCACAATCAAAGACCAACAGCAGCCTCACAAATTCCACCGAAGTTCTTCAAACGCTAAACCACCATGATGTCGACTTGCCGGGCGAGAGCGGAAAAGACGCTCCGAACAAAATGCAACTCTACAGAAGGTCACCGAAGTAGGCGTGACGCAAGCGCGCGAAATAAAAAACGGCGCTCTCACAGACAATCGTGCGAGCAAATGCGCAACAGAGCGGACTGTATACTACAGAATGCGAAATTGAAAGGCGGCGCAAATGAAACGTAACAGCCTGCTGTTGGAGAATATCATAGAGGATTCAGAAAAGATCATTTGATAATAGATTCAAATTTTTTTCGCCTACCATATATGAAAATGAGTCTATTAACTCTATAAATATGACCGAAAGTAATGTTTATCGTCCCTTTGGCCAATAAACTTATAACAACACCATTTTGTAGTTTTTCACAATCTTGACACTTTGACCTTCATTTGTGTACTTTGACGTTTTACCTAAATTTTTATTAAACGTCAGATTAAATCAAAGTTTGCATCAAAATAGACAACAAAGTGTTACTACTTACGTTTCTTATTAAATTCCGTTTGCATTTATAAAATTAAATACTTTTCTTAGATTTTTCCTATTTAATTTTTGTTTAACGCTAAACGAAGAACAGTTGTGTGTCAAACGCTTCGCTCGCTCGGGCAGCTAATGCTCGTTTTCTGCTCTTGTGACACAATATACTAAAAGGATTCGTATGATTATGTAAACGGAAAACAGCTATCTAAATCCACAAAAGACCTAGAAATCTCCAAAGAATTAGTTCGAATGCTAAAACTGCCCCTTTCGGGCATATGCAATAGAATGAGATCTCACGGTAGAGTACTAGAAAAATGTAGTATAAATAGTGGGAGATTATTAAACACACACAAGGTTATAAGAAATTCTCAAATACCAGTTTTGAGTAGACCCGCGTCTGGTTAATCTTAATTTTAGACAGCTTAATGCGTGACGTTATGTCACTTACATTCTAAAGAAACTAGATTTTGATGGCCTGGCAGCAAGTTAAGTAAGGTCTCAAATAGCGATTAGCGAACCCAGATGAAAAGATATAAAAAAATAAGAATTGAGATGGCTAGATCTTCTTTTAAGGAAATGAAACTGTTGTTCTGCAATGACAATCTCAACCTCAAAATATGCTAGCGCACGATTTATTGTTATATTTGGTCGGTTCCATTATACGGGTAGAGACATCGATCATCAAGATTACTTCTCTTAACTGTATTGAAGCCTTCGAAATGTGAATTTACAGAAAACTGCTGCGAGTAACATGGACCGACCTATTAACTAACAATAAAGTTCTACGTAGGGCAAAGGCTGAATGGGAGCTGATAACTACCGTACAATGTAGGAAAATTGCATACTTGGGCCATGTTCTTCAAAGGGAGAAATATCGCCGGTTGCAGCTCACCTTGGAAGGAAAGATTGAAGGTCGACGAAGAGTTGGCCAAAGAAGAATGTCATGGCTGAGGAACATTCGGGAATGGACAGGTATATACAGTGTAACAGAACTATTCAGAGTGGCACAAGACAGACAAATTGTAGTACCCAGATGAAGGTGAACTGAAAAATGTAGGTTCGTTAAACGGATGGTGCGTATAACCTTACAAGTAGATGCATCGAAAAAGCGTAGGTGATGATACGCATGCAATCTAATTACACCAAGCGTACACTTAGTCGCTATTAACGAGATGAAATGAAAGATTAGGCAGCAGAAGTACGACTCGGACAATAGTTTATTAGCGACCGCTATTTTTGGGGAAGAACTGGATTGACAGTGGTCACTTCAAGCTGGAGGACCGCCTACATCGTTGACGGTCAGTAATCAAAGACGGCCAGGAAGAATCTCGGCCCAACGGGTTCAGAAAAAATCAGGGTGGTGGTTGCAACTTAAAGCGGCGATTGGTAATTTTGTGGGATGCTAATAATTTCCGGTATAAATCGAGTTCTACGACATCTCAACGTAGTGTGAACTAAATTTCAAGTATTATTACACGTAAAACACTTCTATTAATCAAGTAACAAAACCGACAACGCTAGAAGGCCGAGAAGGAACGCTTCCACATGGCTCTCACATCACACTCCTAAGAAGTCTAAGGCCCGGTTGCAGAAAGCAATGTTAAGTCTGGTGTTAGCTAACGTCGCGTCAAAGTGAACAAAATCACATCAAATCTCAAATGCTTATGGTAACTAATACATTAGTAAACAAAATGTGATGCGATTTTGTTCACTTTGACGCGATGTTAGCTAACACCAGACTTAACATTGCTTTCTGCAACCGGCCCTAAAAGCCGTACAGTTAACTACAGTTCTAAAGTTCTGAAGATTCAAGACATGTTAGGGCAAGAAACTCAACGCATCCTGCTCTCAGCCGGTCTGTTGTTCAGCAAGCTGGTTACCGAAAGAGAAAGAGGAAGACCCAAGATAAGATGGATAAATCAAGTGAAAGAAGACTGAAGATCTCTAGGCATGAACAACCGGAAACAGCTGGCAAAAGGCAGAAAAAATTTGAAGGAGATAATTCATCAAGCCACAGGCCTAAATGGCCTAGATACATATCGATAGGCCCATAATGAAACATAACGAGGTACAGACTATTTAAATAAAATTCTTTGCTGTTTTTACTTTGGCACATCTTGCCGACGTATTACTTTTAGGAGCGACCATTTTAGTTCAGTCGGTATGGTGAAACGCCCAAGAGTCATCCGCCGTGAATGATCTTTTGTGGTTTGTTAGGGGGGCTATCTGTGAGTCTAGTGTTGAATTGTCGGAAGGTTATGCAAAGAGCGTTCGCCGCCATCTTGCAAAAAAGGTTAAACTCATTTTTATTCAAATATCTCGGCGCCCATTGACGCCATCTTAAAAATTGATACAGCGCTTTAAAGTGCCTAAAACTTACTACAATTTATGTTCGATTAACTTTCTCCGTAGGCCTAACATTTTTGGTATTTACTGCACAAGAAAGTTAACGATGAATGCACAAGAAACGGTTTTCAGTACATATTTTTCTCAAAATGTGTAACTTGTGTGAGATAATTGCTTATTATCAAACTTTTAGGGCGCGAGTGACTCTCGCTTTTATAGATATGGATTTCACACCTACTGACTGGACTATTTCTACTAATTTGCAATTTTTATCGCAACTGCTCAATAAATCGCGACCAACTCAAAATTATATGGAAAGTCTCATAAAACTCCATAACTTTTGTGAAGACTGCAACCCCTTTGGCGTGAAAGGAAAGTCGTAAAATTAAGTTTAGCGAATGTATCCCGCGTGATGGACTTAAACATTCTATCTCAAGAACGACATAACCTATCAGGGTGGGTTCTGTGCCATTTTCTATGGAATATTAATGTAAAGAACATAAAGCTTTTGAGTGAGATTAGTCGTTCTTTGTATGTGTTTGTCGATATGTATTGAAGTTATTATCAATAGTAGTTAAGCTGCCATGTAACCCATGTAACTACGGTGTGGGTATGGTGTAAGGTTAGAGCACTCGGTTGCTATCATTAAGGTCACGAATTGGAAACTCGGTTTACGGATGTATTTTTTGTATTAACGAAAAAATCACCTCCCGCGATTTTTTCAGATCTGCACGTTTCAAGGTCACTAGATGACGAAAAAGAGGTTTTCTCAATTCCGTTCGTCTGTCTGTCTGTCTGTCTGTCTGCCTGTCTGTCTGTCTGTGTGTCTGTTCGTCTGCCTGTCTGTCTGTCTGTCTGTCTGCTGGCAGTATAGCTCAAAAAGTATTTGTCGGACGAAGACAATATTTCGCATACATGTTATATATCTACCTCGCATGAAACCGGTACAACTTCATACAAATATATACAGGGTGAGCACATTAAAAAAATAAAATTTTGTTTATTTCTGTGTTAATTTTGAAAGAAAAGGAAGTAACAACTTTCACATAGGTGAGGCTTTACATTTTCCGAAATGACACTCAACCGATAAAGGATAATGTCACAAAAGATAAAAATGTTTCAACCATTACACGGCGCTCTTCATGAGACGCGCGCGCCCGACTTTTCGCAAAGAGAGGAGGTAGCTCAGATGGCATGCCGCCACACATACATATAGTCTGTTTTTTTGCTTTATAATTCAGAGCAGGCCTTGCATTTATATTATTTTAGCAGTGTACAACAGTTTAGTTACAAAATATACCTAACGTCAAAATCAAGGTCCCCGAGATTGTCACGTTGACACTTCAGTAAAGTTTAATAAAATGCCACGAAAAAGCAGTATTAATAGTAAAACTAAAGTGGCTATAAAACGCTGTTTTACTAATATAAAAGATATCAATGGCAAATTAAGTAAAACAGCCATCATTAGAAGAGTTGGTCAAATCTTTGATGTAAGTATTAAGAATTAAACCATTATAAAATTTCATACAGTTTGTTATTATCCTAGATTTTGAATGCAACTGTGTTTAATATTCTAAATGAAGCAAAATCACAACTCCAGCAACAACCGATGACAATATGAAAAGGGAAAAGAATTTTTAACTTGGGAGGACTATAGTTTCAGGGAGAATATTAAGAAACTTTGGAATTTTTTTACTTTGGATAATTTATTGCGATGTGCAAGAGAGGAACTAAATTATATCAGGACTCGTTCAAAATTATACTACACATTAAAAAATATGGGATATAAATACAAAATTGTGAATGGAAGAAAATTGGTTTGTGAGAAGAATCATGTAATTTCGGCGAAGATTACATCTTTAAAGAAATATTTATAATTTCGAAATTCTAGTGAAAAATTATGTTCCGGTTTTTGGATAAAACTGGATATTTCGCAATGGAACCAGTCTGCATAGGTAGACCCACGACACAGACTTGAAAAGCAATCCATCTAAAGTTAAGGCGGAGGGAAAGAGATATACTATTTTGCATGCAGGATGCACATCAGGATTTTTACCAGGGTGTGAGGTGTGACACTGTTTGACTCGGACAATGGTACTATCATAAGTGTATGAACGGTGGCATTTTTAGGCAATGTTGAAAAAACAGTTAAATTCTCTTATATGTTTAGCATAAATAATATTTCTACAACACAGATTTGCAAACAAAAGTCATCAGCAAGTTTTTAATAATATATTTTCACATTAGAACATATAGAAATTTTATGACGTTTCTGTACAGTTAGATAAATGTTTAAATAAAATTTCTTAAAATAACGCAATACCTTATGTAATGTCAGTGGATCAGTAATTGTAGCTTTCATTATATTTATATTATAGTGCTTATAAAATAACACATTGACAGTTGTAATACGTTTTTGACATTACTAGTGTTTTTTCTTTGTAACCAACTACCTACACTGTTACAAAAATGCAAAACCAAAGCCTGCTCTGAATCATAAAGCAAAAAAACACACTATACTCTGCGGAGACTCAAGGTCGAGCATTCTGCAGAGCTGCAGATGCGGCGGGTTCAGACCTCAGCGGGATACATTTTTTTAAAATTTGAAAATGTATTTAATTTATTAGAAACGTGAGAACATTTGCACTCCTAACTTAATTTGATTTTTAAAATTGTTTAGTGTCACAATGTCGACGAGAGATGTTCTGCGTAAGGCCCTTTACAGATTTTTTTCATTTAGTAAAGATTCGGATATAAATTTTTATTAATTGCAACTTTTGCATGTCGAATGTCACATTGTAGGCGTTCTCTGTTTTATCTGCAACTCTCCGCTCTCTACTCTCTGCCTTTGTATAATATTTATTTACTTGACATCTACATTGTCAAAACGGCGGTATATTGGCACCACTACTATTTTACTAATGTAATTTTGCTTTATCGTATTGGTGGCACAAGTTTTTATTTGTCAAATATCAAGTTAATTATTGCCAATGCATGTATAAAGATTTTTTAAAACGTAATATTCAGAAGAGTGCAAATACACAAAACTTACAAAAAAATGAACGTACTCGATTGTCTTTAATTAACTATTTTGACTTAAATAAATATTCAAAGGGTGACTTTACTTTCCTTCTTTCCACATATGGCTTTGTGCAAGTACTTTTATGGAATTCTTTTAGTTTCAGAAGAAGATTCGCCATGCAAAACCTCAGATAATGAAAATGGAAGTTGTGTATTAGTTAACCAATGTCCAGTGCTAGAGCAGCAGTATTTGCAAGCAGGAAGTAGCAGTGAAGTAGAATTGATTAGAAGGTCACTTTGCGGGTTTCATCATGAAAATAGAATGGATATGGTTTGTTGCAGACTGTCCCAAATCAAAAGAGGTATTATAATGTGTTACATCTTAGATTTACTAGAAACGTAAACTAATATTATTAACTATTTTATCCAGCATGTATTAATTACATTTTTCGAAAACTGTCATCAAATGTTAACATTTTCGTTAAATTCTCAGTAAGCAAAGTGATTCCTTTTGCTCACTGAACTGCGAAATAGTTTTATGGTCTAGAACGCAAAATACTTTAGCGTTCTAGAACCAGTGGCGGATACAGAAAAAACTCAAGGGGGGAGAGGGGGCGCTAAAAGACATATTGAGCTATGGGTGTAATAACAAACCATCAAGTCGCATGCAAAACTTAAGAAAACTTTATTCAAACTGTTTCCAAGACACGAACTACAATCAACCGAATAAAAACACACATACAAAAGTAACAATTTGCGTTCTCTTCTTTAAACGATGAATTCCATGCGACTATTCTTCCTGGCAAAAATTGGTTAATTACATCGTCGATATGACAATCAATACCAAGGTGAGTGTTCAACAGAGCTAAGCCATTAAGTCGATCCCCTTTCATTGTCGACGTCAGCCATGTCTTTGTACGCCGCAATGTTGAACAACTTATCTTTACTGTAGCAATAGATACAGGTAGACAAGCAAATATTTTGTACAGCTTGTGCAAAGTAGGGTAGTCACTTCTGGGACAAACAGCCAACGCTTGCTGATGTCTAGAACATAAAAGCAATGTCAAATCGTTGTTACAGCCAAGACCGGTATTAACGACACAGAACATTTTGTTACATCCTAAACTCGACTTTATAACAAAACCGCTAGTTGGTTACTACACAAAAACTTGAAAATCGGGAAAGTTACGCAAATTTGTTGTTCTAACCCCGTTACGATGAACTGTAACACTGGGTTTGCCGGCTAAACTGCAGTGGAGAAGGGAGATTCTTTACTACCTTGGATGAGGGCTATGATTCAGTAAACGAAATACAAATGTTCAATGACAGCGCCACCACTTTCTTACTAAATTGGGAAAAACAACACAGGTGAACTCATTCTGAAAGTGGAAGGAAATGATTCACTTTTTTACTTATAGCTTGGCAATGCTTGAGGCGGAGAACAGCTGAGTTGAACTTACCTTTAATTGCATTATCTTACATCCGTCTAAATCCCTGTACATTGGAAAAATACACACTCAAAATACACTTGCAAACCTCAATGAAAAACACAAATATTTAACAAATAAACTATATTAAAGTAGAAAATTCTGTAAGTGGCAATGAACATTGAAAAGTTTACTCGTTACAGTTAAAACTATGTGCGAAAGAAGTTAGTAAGGCCAAATGTGCAACGTTTAAGCTAAACACGACAGTAAAATTGACAAAAAACGACATGACTACATCCAAAACGGTAATAATTAAGTTTTCCACACAGAACTACTTTACAGTGATTGACAACAATTACTCAAATAGTGACACAACGACAATGATTACGTGATCTCACAGCGTAAAACTACATACAGACATTAAAACTTGACGGTAAAGGCTAAAAATTAACTTCAAGGCGGCAATTTCTGTTCAACATCTCAAACATTTAAATAAACTGTGGCTCTCCGTGCCATGGCGACACTTCAAAATTACTTCACTGTAAATTTCTATACGTTCCAAGTACGCTGTCCAGCTCAAGCTGCAGGTCGCATCTCTGCTATTGCCTCAAAAAGAACGACAGGAAACTGCATAGGGGCGATATTTAAGCAGGTGTGACGACATTACATCCCCAGAACGGGTTAATTGAACAAAGTCCGCACAACAAGCAGATTCGGTACGACATTTGGGACTCCATTCCAATGGCAAGTTTAGCAATGGAATGAGGTTTCCTTTACTTAAAATGCGCTTTACGCGTAATTGGAGGTGCTTAGATCCACGGTACAAAAAAAAACTCTCGGCTAAACGTTCACCAGCACGTCACTTACACAGGGGCTTGACGATAGCCAGCAATGTAGCTTCACTAATTTTGACTTAGTACGCGGCGAGGCAAAGCTTCGCCGGAAACAATAACCACCCTTGTGAACGATCACAAAGCCCGTCGCTAAATGACAAGTCCGGGCGGGATTTCTAAAAGCAAATGAAAAGGCGCACGCGCTACTTAGCTTCTTATTTTGCTCAACTCACGGAATAGGGTTGCCACCGGCCGAAATACGTCGTTATGATGATGAAATCCTAACTCATCACTAAGCCTAGAAACTTCAGAAAACAATTAAAAACGCGATAAAGGGAGATAGCGTCACCCAGACGGGAACAGAGCTAAATTTAAAAAATATCGAAGAACGTACATAAGCTGAGAGACGCTAGTATTCGAAATGAAAGGAATAAAGTTTTGAAGAACTGCTGAACTATTGATTTAGGCGTAAATGAACCTGGACAAATGTTAAAATCTGAGTTACAAATACGGAGAAATTACGGAAAGCGCAAATTCAAAAATTGTTCTTACAAAGTTTGCCATTTTTTGGGAACTTATTTGTGATTTTATTAATTAAGTAACATACATTCATTCATTCATTCATTATATAGCCTCTTTTACCTTTCGGTGGCGGACCATTAGTTTTTTAAAAAGTAATTTAAAATTTCAATACGTAATAACTATTATAAACATGGTGATTATAATTTATGTTGTACTACATGTAAATTGAAAGTGCCGATGTTGCAGTGAGTTAAATTTATGCCAGATCCAATGCTTTTAGTTGTCGTAGCTTTTAGTTCTGGGTGTTCAACGAGGCTGCTGCTGACATTGTTCAAGTTTATACCTCACGTTGTATTATGGTAACATTTTATTTGCTATTGAAATTTTATTTTGTATAGTATCTTCTATATCAGTCTCCGCTACCGTACTAGCCTGAAGCCGTGCCATGTATAGGTTTCTGGGTGAGGCAATTTGAGATAAGTTTCCAGTTCTGTTGGCACATTCCTTATTTTGTTGACGCCAACCACTTGGTTAACTCACTTTACCCTGACGTACTTCACGAAAAATTTTCGACTAGTAGTAACTGCCGGGTACAATACACATAGTCTAAGAGCTGGTGACATTTTTTTGTGATCATTTAGTTAAGGCCTATTTTTTGACAGAATGTTGGAGGCATGTATAAGTGTCATCTGTAAGGATTATGCTTGATAGCGGTATTGGTAGGGAGGAGTAACAGCTCCATTTTCCACTGTAAGTATATGCTGAAACAATAAAGAAGCCAATCTGCGATCGATTACTAATAATAATCTATGGCAGTATAATCGCAGATCAACCCCCTTATCATTTATACCCCACGGTAGCTCAGAAATGTTCTTACTCACCGCAATGGCCTAGCTAGCTTCAAAGTCGATGGCCTTGGGTCGCAGATTTCTATCATCAGCTGATCGGCTGCAAGCTCTTTTAATAATAGTAAAAAAACACAGATCGCCAGAAATCACAGATTTCGAGAAATAAATAAAATAGTAGCAAACATTTAAGTTTATTTAATCAACAGGTCATAATGGTTGTGGTTGCAACATCTGTATTACGTCGGTAAATTGTTTATCGCAAAGTTAAAATGTTGTAAGTAATACGGTATAATATTAATGTTGAAAATGCAGCACGCACAAAAAAATAAGCGAACCTCTTTTAGGCGCTTGGGTTGAATGTGATTGCAATTCAATGAAGGGATAAGCTTACCACTGTCATAGTTGTAACCGTTATCTCGGTAATGATAATAAAATAGCGTGAAAGCGCTTTTTACAAAATTCTTAATATGTATTCAATTAGCAAAACTATAAATTTGTGAATTATAAATTAGGGAACAATTAATACATTATGTTTTAAATTTATAAAACATAGGTTTATGAATGGTTAATACATTACGTTTTAAATTTAGAAATGGTAGTTATAAATTTGTAAATTGTAAATCGGAACAATTAATACATTACGTTTTCAATTTATAAAGTGTAAATTAAATTTGTAACTGGTAAATCAGTTAACGGTGATGTAGCGTCATTGATATCGATTCCGCCGACAATTCATGGGCAGGCGAAGTTATCATCAAAAGTTGTAATGAGACTAACCTGGTTGCGACAAAAAAGTCGCATGTAGGCGATGAATAAATGGTCCAGGATAATCTTAACGTAGCAGCCTTCAGCAGCACAAACCTCGTGGCCAAAGTTGATAAAAATACGGACGCTCCGTGTACCACTTCACCAGATCAAGGTGACATTCCCGAAAGAAGTTGCTGGTCCCAGTTGTTGATTAGGGTGTTAATTAGGAAACCCAAATAAGGAGTCGTCAAAAAACGGCATCAAAGAATGGCGTTTGAAAGTGACGTTGAAAAATCACGTCAAAAAATAACGTCAAAGAAAGAGCTGATTCTAATTATCAGCTCACAAGCGAAGTTAATTATAAATTGGTACTGTAGCACGTGAGGAAAGCCTTCGTAGAAGCAAGTTACTTCAAACGAATGCAAAAATCAAATGGCCCAAAATAACGGAATCGCGGTTCGCTGGCTCAAAGCGATAACAAACGAATTTCGGAAAAACCAAATCCAGCGCCTTTGCGTGGACAAGAGTTGATATCGTTCGAAACACAGCGAATAATAATTCAAGTGGGAATATGCAGGCTGGCCCGGAAAAGAATAAATGACGAAACAAATAGCTAGAGCTAAAGATTTGTTTCACTGTCAATCGAGGTTAGCAGGTTAGGTTTTGGAGCAGTCTATGTCAAAACTGAAGGAAAACCTAACCTGATAACCTCGAATTGAACATAGACTTACAGTGCCACCAACCTCTTATTCATACGTTTCAATTTCCATAGTCGCCCCTTATGGACTTTTTTAATGTAAGGTTATGTCAAATTCGAGGTTAGCAGGTTAGGTTTTCCGTCATGTCTGACACAGACTGACACAAAACCTAACCCACTAACCTCGAATTGGGGGTGTTCTGCTTCCCTCCGATACCACTATCAAGCATAATCCTTACAGATGACACTTATACATGCCTCCAGTAATATTCTCTCAAAAAATAGGCCTTAACTAAATAATCACTAAAAATGTCACTAGCTCTCCTACTAACAGTATTTGCGGTATATCTTGATATGGTCTCGACTTGAAATCACGAAAGTTCTCTGAGTATGAGTTTTGGAATCGGAAACTCTTATAATAATAAAAAACGCCAATTATTAAAATGACCTGAAAAATTTACTAAAAGTATCTCAATCGATTGATTTATATTAATTTGGATTACCTTTTTTAACAGAAATCTATTATCAGGTGCTTCTTGTGTAAATCTTTCGATTTCTTTTTAGTTAGAATTTTGGACTTTTTTGGACGGTATCCAGCTGATTTGCCTTTAAAATATGGTATTATCAGTTTCTGAGGTTTTGTAATAAGTTTTTATATTTTCTCTGACATTCCGTGTACTTTGTAAGATAGAATATACTGACCATAATGTTGAAGGTTTTACTTTCTAAATTTTATGTTCGAAGTATGCCAATAATACAGATTCGGACACTTTCTGAATTCTCTGGGAACTGCACCACACATAGCAACAAGTTGTACAAACGTTTCTTGTAAGTTTTTACAATCTTTGATATTTAACTTCTAAATGTTTTCTTAAATGTCATTCAGGAACACTCTAACCGCACTTTAGTTGTATTTTTTTACTTTTAGTTAAATAGACATTGGCTCACAAGCTATTAGCACTTTCTTGTAGTCTTCTTTAATTCTCAAGTTGCTTTTCAAATGCTCTTTGCATCCGTGTGCCTTCTTACACTGCTTATTAACCCTTTAGCTGCATTATCGATTGTTGGCATTTTGAAATGAATGCAGAGCGCTGCATAAAACTTCCGTAACGCTTCGAAACACCTTTGTAATTCAGCAAATTCATTATCTTGTTTTGACGTTACACAATTAATTCGTCAATTAAGCTCATCACAAATCAGCTACATTACATAAAATAGTATACAGGACGGGTTAGAAAAGTGGTTTACTGAACGTATGGCTGTTCAAGTACTTGCTAACGTTCGTCTCAAATTAGCCATACCTGTTCAGCAAAACATAACTTTTCTAATCATTCTGAGTGTGTGCGCCTAGGTGTTCGCACGTATTTCATATGTGCTTCTTATAACTCATTTAATACATTATAGTTATGTTAATAAGCTAAAATTATATCGTGCCGGTGTTTGTCGCGTGTCGAACAATCTTTTTGCAAAGTGTTAACGAATGTTTGTGCAGCTCTGATAACCGAAATGCCTTGTGGTTCCTGCTGTGTTGTATGCAGCGCCCGTTGCAGTAGAGACGACGATAACGTTGAATGTACTCTGTGTAAGAACTCTTTCCACATTAAATGTGTTGATATGGATCTATCCAGTGTGGAATTCTTGAAGAAATCAAATAAACTCAAGGACTGGAACTGCAAAGGTTGTAACGGCGAGGTATATATATATATATATATAACAAAGTCCTTTTCACAGCTCGGTGGTTACTACACAAGGCGAAGAATTTGACTGGGAAAGGGGTTATAGTCAACACCAATCTCAGTACTTGGGCAACGATTACAAGAGCTATTAATGGTTTGTTGAAATAAAACCACTTGATGCTAAGGTCGACAAGTTTCGAAATATATTTATTCCATTCTCAAGACCTAACAACTTGCGGCACAAAACCGAAAAGGCACATGTAGTTCACAAAACATGTGACTAGATTTCAAATTTTAAATTTACAAAAGCAGTACAGCGAATGCAGCATATCACACAACAAAAAGTAATGCTAGATTTTCCTGTCACCAGGTTACATGTTAAAAATCCACAAATACATTTAAAATTAATTAATTACTACAATTTTTATTAGTTTTAAGCCATAATGGCCGTCAATTTGATAAAATTGTTCAAAACCGATAAGGAATGCAAAGAAGTTAACCAGCTCAGGAAGGTTTCTGAACTTCCGTTCCCTTCACAATATCCGCCACAAAATCAATGTGGTGAAAGGACTGTCTTGAAAGATTATTTTTCTAAACTCAAGGACAAAACACCAACCCTTTCAACTCCGTATGCAGTCTACCAAATTAATTGCCAAAATTGTGACTCATCGTACATCGGACAATCAGCCCAAAGACTCAATGCTAGGCTAACCCAACACAAGAGTGACTCCAAAGTCAAACCCAAAGCCTGTGCGTTAGCCACTCATGTCAGCAATACTGGCCATAGCATGGATTTTGCAAATCCCGAAATTATAACTATTGAACCTAACACTAGTAGACGTACTTTTATAGAAATGTGTAGCATTTTTGGGACTTCGAATGCATTAAATTCAAAAAAAGATATTGACAGTTTAAGTGTTTCCTATCACCTCTTGCTATCTATGGCAAACAACAAATTTTCCTTAAATCTTTAACTTTAAACTCAAATTATTTTCATTCAATAAGGTGGACAGTCCAACCACTTCTTGGTCTCCCCTCGTAACATTTAGACGCGTGCACCATTACGCATGCGCGAACTATCAACATGCAGGAAGTTCATACATTTTATACCTGCAGTGACCTTGTCAGCCATGACCTAAATTGTACAAATTAACAACTTTTAAACTGATTTTAATTGTGTCTGTGTATTTTAACGTGTAATTATAACAATCAGTAGTACGTAGTGTGCTTCTAAGATTAATAAGAAATGAGGCTTCACCAATTCCTTTCATATTTAATTTATAAATTTTCCATCAACAAATGTTAACAGCTTTAAGGTTGTACGCTAGTATTTTGCGGTAAGTTCATAAACTGCTTGTTAGATCACCTTTGTACTATTGTAAATTCTTCTTTAGGCATTGAAAATGGAATAAAATAAAAAATTCCGAAACGTCTGCGACAGAATACAATGTGGTTTTAATTTCCTAACCAATAAAGCTCTGAATATTGTGCCCAGTACTGAGGGTTGGATGTTCTTCCGCTCCCAGTCAACATATTGAACTATTTTGTAACCACACGAGCTGTGAAGAGTTTTTAAATTTACTATATATATATATATATATATATATATATATAGTAAACATTCCAAATGCCGACGAAGTGGTTGACAATTTAACTGATACTTCTAAAAGCACAACTCTCGCAGATGTCATGAATGAATTAAAATTTATTCGTGTTGCTTTACTGAATACAGAATAGTCGATTGATGCCCTTAACAAAAAATTTAACGGTTGCAGTGCTCTCTTAACACAACATGAAGATAGAATCGATCAATGTGTCAAGAAAATCAAAGATATAGAAATCAAAAATAACAAATGGAGCGTTGAATTCGAGGAGCTTAAGAAATCCCAATGTGAAGTTGTAAATTCCGTGGATTATTTTTTCCACAAAGTGGAAGAATACGAAGAGAAAATTCGCAAACTGAACTTTAAAAAGGTTGATGAATTGGAAAAAGAAAACGCATCGGTGAAGAACGAATTGATACAACTGAGAAGTAAGTTCGATGAATTCGACCAGTACAGTCGTATATATAACATTGAAATCCAAGGTGTACCCGAGGCAACAAATGAAAATTTACTTGAAGTTCTACTAAAAATTGGCAAATCATTAAACTACCCCATCGTACGATCTGATATCGACGTAGTTCATCGAATCTAACCAATCAATAAAACTTTTCAACTCAAAGCAATAGTTGAAAAAATTTTTTCTAATCAGCAAAAGCATGACTTTTTGACTGCGTACAGAAAACATGCAACTTTAAACATTCAAGAATTGGGTTTTAACGGGCCTTATCGGGCGATCTATATTAATGATCATCTCTCTCCAGCCAGGAAGCAGCTTCTTCATCGAGCAAGGGTGTTATGTCACAAGAAAGGGTACAAATATATATTGGTTCGCGACATCAAAATACTTGTGAGAAAGGCCGACGGTTCAAAAGTATTCCAAGTAAGTTCCTCGTCTGATTTATCAAAGATAAACTAACAAACGAGTGTTAATTTACTTGTCTTGTTGGATTATCTTGTTTTAATTATAGTTTATGGGGATACATTCTTTTAACCTTGCACACATTAATGCTCGTTCGTTAATTGGTCATATTATTGATTTTAGGAATTACGTTTTGTGTTCTAATTTTGATGTATTTGCTATAAGTGAAACTTGGCTTACATATCCTGTTTCTGACAATGATATTGCAATTCAAGGTTATAACAATCTCAGAGCCCACAGAACTCATTGCCGCGGAGGCGGAGTGTGCCTGTATATCAAAAATACTATTGATTCTGTTCGGCTTTATTTTAATCACACAGACACATTTAAGCAACTCTGAGTTCAATTGAAAATTAATAAAAAAGTAATCACCATAGGAGTTATATACAGGCTAACTAACACTAACTGCAAATTGTTTATAGATGAATTTGAAGAGGCTTTATCAAATATCATTGTTCAATTCGACTCCATTACTTGCATGGGGGATTTTAACATAGATATACTTCAAATAAACAGTAACAGCGCATTGTTGGACCAAGTGCTTCAAAGATTTGGCGTAACTCAACTCATTTTTGAACCAACACGTGTCAGCTCCACGACCATTTCATTGATAGATTTAATTCTCCTCAGTGACGATGTTGACTTCAAAAAATCAGGAATTTTAAATTCTGTTTCTATCTCTGATCACTTTTTAACTTTCCTAAACGTGGCTGGGGAGAAGGTTAGGAAGGCTTCACGGATTGAGGATTGAGGTGACTTGCAGGCCATACCGTGGTTTTAAATATGTGATATCGACAATATTGATTACAAAATTTCTTTTTTGAACAATAATTTACTAAATTTATTCAATTTTTATGCTCCTATTGTGACCGTAAAATTTTCCAAACTTAAGCAACCCTGGATTACTGACAACATCAAACGTATGATCAAATTAAGAAATAAAGCCCTCAAGGAGTACAAAAATATAAAATTATACCCAAGTGGGAATATTATAAATCGCTAAGGAATTTGGTCACTTCTTCTATTCGCAGAGAGAAAAGTGCATATCTGGAGTATTCGTACACTAATGATAACGTAAAAGATATTTGGAACAAATAGTAAATTGAAATATATACAACAACAAAAAAATTACCCTACCAATCTCCCTCCTAGCCTACAAAATCCTGGTCTAATAAACCACTATTTTATTAAATCCGCAGAGTCAGTCTCCTCCAGATCCAGCAATACTGCGTTTCTATGTTGATAATCTGAAGGACAATATAAATGAGGCCTTTAAGTTGCCTACAGTTGCTGAGAAAGAAGTAGACCGAATTTTAAAATCAATTAAATTAAGTCTCAAGGTGCTGATATGATCAATATTACTATGTTGAATTACTGCATGCCTCATTTGCTGTCCTACATCACACACATAATAAATTCTTGTATTACTACTGCCTCTTTCGCCAATATCTGGAAAGTAGCGCTTATTATACCTATCCCTAAGACACAGGTGCCCAAAGAATATAAAGATTTACGTCCTCTAAGTATTCTTCCCACTTTGTCTAAAATTTTAGAAAAAATTGTTGATTCACAATTATGTAACCACTTAACAAAATATAATATTCTTCCTAAGTTTCAATCAGGTTTTAGAAAAGATTATAGTTGTACAACTGCCTTGCTGAATGTCACCGACGACATTTTTAAAGCCATTGATAATAACAAACTCACTTACGCTAATTGACTTTAGCAAAGCATTTTATCTCTTAAATCATGAACTTTTACTGACAGTTTTACACTACATTGGATTGGACTCTAACACTGTTGTATTTTTCCATTCATATCCAACTAATCGTTTTCAACAAGTAAGTAATTCTTAACAATCAAGTATCCTCTACTCTTGAAATTAAATCCGGAGTTCCACAAGGTTCGATATTAGGTCCTCTACTCTTTTCAATATACACCAGTAATTTATTTCCTTTTCTTAAAAATTTCTTTTCACAATATCAACTTTACGCAGACGACACACAGCTGTACCTATATCTCATTTTTTCCTGCTGAAGTAAACAATGCAATTTCTCAACTTAACAGACATCTAGCTACCTTAGTAGAAATATCAACAAAACATTGTCTAAAAATTAATGCAACTAAATCAACCTGCTTACTTTTTGAGAAACAAAAACTTAAAACTGAAATTCAGAATAATTCATTTAAAATTTACATACAAACACGTATCTTTTATTAATTCCGCCACAAATTTAGGTCTTATAATCGATAGTAATTTAAGATATGAAGAATACGTCACAAAAGTAATTCAAAGTGCTTATTGTAAACTGAAAATCTTTTATAATAGTAAAAACCTACTTAATAGAAAACTTAAACTTATGCTATGCGAATCTCTTGCATTATCGACCTTTAATTTTGGCGATGTTGTTTATGGTAGTTGCTTAGATAGTGTAGATATTCTCCGAATTCAGAAAGTACAAAATGCTTGCCTAAGAAACATTTACGGTATCAGACGTAGACAGAATATTTCTCATACACTTATCAGAGCTAAGTGGTTAAATATGTCTAATAAACGTTTAGCTCATATCTTATGTTTATATTACAGAATTGTAAACAACAAAATACCACCATATCTATATGATCGTTTGACTTTTCGTAGGGATGTTCATAATCTTAATATACGATCTCGTGGCCTACTTACACCCCCCCCCCCCTTCCTCTTCACAGGTACGAAATTTTTAAGCCTTTATTTTCCTGCAACATATACAAATTATTCAATTCGTTGCCTATATAATATAAATCATTTTCATACACAAAATTTAAAAAGAACATCCTGACTTACTTATTTAACATTCAATCAAACTCCGATTGAGCTGTAGGTATTACAATTTTTCTATGTGAGTTTTTGTTGAGCGTCACCATCGGCATGGCTATACAGCCTGTTCAAAATTAAGTGTGCACTAGTGCTATTATAGCTACGAAGTTGGTTAAATTAGTAAAATAGTAGCATATTTCGTGCCGATCAAAATGGCGCAAACAAAAAAGCAATTGAGCGTCGGGTTTTTGACATGTCAAAAAATGCAGTTTTTAAATGGAACCCCCTGTATATTTTGACTTCAATGGATAGCCAATCTTCTTCTGAACAAAATACTTATTATACCCTACTATTCTAAAGTTAATAACAATATAGATATACGCCTGTTCAGAATTAAATGTGCACTATTGCTAACTTGTTTATTATGGGAGCTACAACGTCGGTTAAATGGGCGAAGTAGTAGTATTTTTTACGTGAATTGCGGGGGTAATTATAAAAAAACAATTGAACATCGCAGTTTTGGGATATTTAGCAAAACTTTTGTTTATTGGAACACCCTATACATTTTAACATATTTTGAAACAAAATTACATTCTCTACAAACAAGTTTAAATGAGTTGCTACAAAAAAAAATAAAATTAATAAAGTTATTTAAATTTAAATGTTTTGCGAAAGCGTTAAATAAAATGGTTAGGTAGCCATGAAAAAAAACTTTTACATACATGTCACAAATTAAACAATAAAATACAATAGTATTTATTCCATATCGCTAGTACTTTATATTAGCTCGATTAAAATACAAATTAGATATTCAGGCTGTTTAACAACCATGGGCTAATTTTACAAACGTGAGATCGATATATTTTCAGAATATCGTGGAAAAGCAAGTCGACCCTTAATAAACTCTGTAGATACGTCTTATGGAAAACAAACTAGATGGGCTCCAAAAGGAAATGCAAGCAATCAAAGCAGAAAATGAGCAACTCACAGAAGAAAACCGAAACCTGAAACTAAAAAATGCACACCACGAGAGGTTGATAGAAGAAATGAATAGAGAAATCAAGAAAAGGAACATAATAATACACGGAGTAGAAGACCAAGAAGAGGAGAGTGAACTACAATTATTAGAAAAAATAAGGGTGGTCATTAGGGACATGGGTATAAAAATTGAAATGGAAAGAGAGATAGTAGAAACAAGAAGATTGGGTAAATACCAAACAGGAAAAACTAGACCGATACAAGTGGAATGTGGAAAATGGGCAAAGAAGATGGAAATATTGAAAGAAACTAAAAACCTGAGAGGAAAGAACATATACATAGAGGAAGACTACTCCAAAGCAACGCAGGAAATCAGAAAACAATTGATTAAACACAGAAATAAAATAAGAACACAAGGCCACCATGTACTCCTGAGATACAACAAACTAATAATTAATGGAGAGGACTACTACCTAGAACAACTGGAGGCAATAGAAACAGTAAACGAATTAGAAAGCGGAAAGGAAGAAACACCAAAAGAAAAGACAGGAGGAAGAACGGTCAGCGAGAGATCTCCTGATGAAGAACTACAGGAAAGGTTATGCAAAATAACCAAAACGAATAGAGGCACGGGTGCAATTCCAAAAAACTCAAAAAGAAAGTAACCAGAACGCAAGTTACTACAAGGACACAGGCAACGGAACAAGGCATGAATAAGGACACGAATAAAAATAGTACAAGTAACAATAAAGGAAAAGAAATACAAAGTGAATGGATAGGCATAGGAATATGGAATATAGGAACACTATCAGGGAAAGAAATAGAATTAACGGAAGAAATGGACAAAAACAATATACAAATACTTGGGATTAGCGAAACAAAGAAGAAAGGTAAGGGAAGCACACGATTAACAAATCACTATACACTGCATTATTCAGGAGTGGCACCGGAACAAAGAGCGAAGGAAGGCGTAGGAATAATAACCACCGAGGAAATAAATAAAAGAATAATTGAGGTAAGGACTATAAATCCTCGAATAGTAGCAATAACTATAAAACTTGATGAAACAGTAAACATCATCCAGATTTATGCACCGGTAGAGGGAACAACTGAGGAGGAAATGGCAGACTTCTACGCGAACCTACAACAACTCCAAGATGAAATGAAAGAAGAGAATCAGAAAACAATAATAATGGGGGACTGGAATAGTAGGGTTGGAAAAGATCAAAACAGAGGAATGGGATGTATGGGATGCCACGGAGAAAACATCCAAAATAGAAATGGACTAAAAATGATCGACTTTTGTGTAAGAAATGAACTATTAATAGGAAACACGCTATGGAATCAACCCTTAGAGGACAAGTATACTTTTGTTGCAGAAGAACGCGGAGCCAAAAGTATAATAGACTACATAACGTACACACAAGATTTAGCAGAGAAAATACAAATAACGGAAACAAAGAAAGAAGCGGAAATTGGTACACAACACAGGTTAGTAACAACAAAGTACCACGCCAGACTAACCAATAAACAAGAAGGAAGAAACTATAGTAAGCTGGCAATAAACAAGCTCAAAAACGCAGAAAGAAGAGAAAAATACCAGAAAGATATAGACGAAGAACTACAAAGAAAAGAAAACCTCCAAGCTACATGGACAATAGAGGAAAGATGGACAACCTTCAAAGAAACACTGAAGAAAGTAGCGGAAAAGACATGTGGGACACGAAAACATAACAAACACACGAAAATGACAAGCTGGTGGACAGAAGAAATAAGAAAAATGGTAATGGAAAAGAAGACAGCATGGAAAAGATACATCCAAACAAAAGAAATGGTGGATAAGGAGGAATACAAAAGAAGGAGAAACATAGTGAAAGAAACAATTAAGGTAGAAAAAAGGAATTTCTGGAAGAGGATGGGTGAAGAGATAACAGAGCTACACAAAATCAATACCAGAGAGTTTTGGACGAAAATTAAGAGATTAAGAGGAGATAAAAGGAAGGACACAAGAGCAATAAAAAATAATCAGGGACAATTGCAAACCGACACAAAGGAAGTCCTGGAAACATGGAAAAATTACTATGAAAATATGTACAATACGACTGTAGAACTGGAAGAAAATGTAATACAACAAATAAATATGGAACAAACAATCAAGAAGGAAGAAGTAGAAGACGCAATCCAAAAAATAAAAATAGGTAAAGCCAGTGGGGAGGACGACTTATCCCCAGAGATGTTAAAATGGATGGGCCAAAGAGGAACAGAATGGTTTTGGAAAATCTGTAAACAAGTATGGGAAGAGCAGAAAATACCGAGGGACTGGGAAAACAACCTAATAGTACCAATTCACAAGAAAGGATTGCAGTCACAATGCGAAAACTACAGGCCAATATGTTTAGCCCAAACGAGTTTTAAAATATACACAAAAATCTTAGAGAAACGATTAAGAAATCAGATAGAACCAATATTAGAAGAAGAACAGGCAGCTTTCAGACCAAATAGACAAACAGGCGATAATATATATATAATCAGAAATATAATCGAAAGGAAAATAGAAGAAGGAGAAGAATTGTATCTAACATTCGTAGATCTAAAGGCTGCGTTTGATACAGTAGACAGAAGGGAAATATGGAGGACTTTAAAGGAACTGAAAGTGGATAAGAATCTGATAGGAGCAATAAGAAGTACTTATAGAACAGTTAAGGCGAAGGTACAATTGGAGGGGCAGAGATCGGAGGTGTTTGAAATGAAGAAAGGCATCAAGCAGGGCGACAGTTTAAGCCCTCTATTATTCATAATTATTATGGACAAGATAATCAAGAGAATAAAAGGAAACTACAGCCACCTGGACACAGTAATTGGATATAAAAACTTAGAAGCAATAAAACTGAGCAGTCTACTGTATGCAGACGACGTGATACTAATCTCAAATACCAGGAGTAAAATGCAGAAACTGGTGAACGCATGGACGACCGAAATAGAAAATATGAAAATGGAAGTGAACATAAACAAAACCAAAACCATGATAGTAAATGAGAAACAAAAAGAAGACCAAAACAATAAGGACATAAAATGTAAGAACAAGAAACTGGAGAAAGTAACGACGTTTGAATTCCTTGGAAGTATAATAACAGAAGACGGGAAAATTGATGCTGAGTTGGCAAACAGAGCGAACAAATCGTCAAGAATCTACTACACTATGAATAAAACAATACTAGGCCACAAGGACATAGATTTAGAGATAAAAAAGAAAATATATAATACGATAACACTTCCAATAATAACCTATGCTAGTGAATCATGGACACTTAGAAAAAAGGACGAAATTAAAATAAATGCTATGGAGATGAAGCATCTTAGGAAAATTGCAGGAAAGACGAAGTGGGACAGAGTGAGAAACGAGGACATTCGAGAAATTATTAAACAGGAACCAATACAGGGAAAAATAAAAGAGAGGCAGCTGAACTGGTTTGCACACATGACAAGAATGGAACCAAGCAGAATTGCAAGGAGACTAACGGAAGCGGGAAAGCCACCAAAAAAACGAAGAGGCAGACCTAGGAAAAAATGGCTGGATCAAATTAAAGAAATAGCAGCAGAAAAAGGTGTGACATTGGAGGAGATTAAAACAATAGCGAGAGACAGGAAGAGGTGGAGAGAATGGATAAGGGACTAGAGACCACCATCCGACGCTCGAAAGGGCACGAAGGATTAGAAGAAGAAGAAGAAGAAGATACGTCTTATACAATAACATCGTTAATCATACAAATTAAACAAAAGCGTACAACTGACCTGTAGACACTCTGCAGACATATGGTATAATATTTTTATTAATTTAATAGTTAACAACTTCATCGAAAGCATACAATTATGAACACCCCATACAATACCTCCTCTTCTTAAAGCACCATTATTTTTACGTTGCCGATTTTATCCCCCATATATAAATATATCGGAGATATTAATATTTCCAATATATACACCGGAATTAAATGTTCGGTGGAATACCGGCAGCACTGAAGGGGTTTTACAGCTGCCCTCCTCAGCTTGGAGCCTGAAAAGTACTAAGGCGTTATTAGAGCAAATATAACTGGATGAGATAACCAAACACTGTACATGACCAACTCAGCCACAACGCCTCTACATTATTACTGTATACCCGTAGGGTGTTATGAGTTTTCTTCGGGCGCACCCCGAGCCGGTGACCAGCCTGACTCGTTGAATTCAAAGAACGATACTTATTAGAGGGGGGGGGGCTGTAGCCAAGCATCAGTATGGCTACCTTGAAAATGTATGGCAATTCATGATACTAGCATAATAAGCAGCTGCTATACCAACTGTGGCATTCACTCTACACCAACACAATATGATCTAATTTTATTAACGAACAGAGTGGCTAGTACTAGTCGAATCGCAAACCCATATAGGTAGTATTAACAACTGTGACTGTTTCAAAACATAAGGATATTAAGTATTAATAATTGATAGTGCATACAACGCTCAATTTTACATTGTTTGTAAGTATTTCATTTCATGAAAAACAACTGTACGATTAACAATCGCTCTATAGATACATATTACCCAAAAAAAAAAAACATAACCTAATAGCTACAACTTAAATAAAAAAAAAGAATGTTCTATAGACACCAAAACCTCGTCTTATTTGTGTATGCTCCGGTGAGTTGATAAAACAGTATGTGAAATACATTCTACTGGTGAATTTATGTATTTAAAAGCTAAGCAATTTTGAGTGTCCCCAAGCCAGAGTATTACCGCCCCCGTCAGGGATGATGTACCTTTTATCATCTTCAGGAGATAGTCACCTTGTTTTTTAACTCAGTATACACTTGATGTATATGAGATCTAATAGCTATGTATATATCTAGGGACTAAAGATATTCGTTTCCCCTCGCGTGTGAATTTAATTAAACACAATTAAACACACAAGGGAGGAAATGAACCTTTGCTCCAGTGATATATATGGTTATTTCTTCGAACGCAAGTTCTATTGCGCGAAATTTCAAAAATTTTGGTTTAGGAAATAGTTATAGTGACTAGATTTCTGTAGTGACATTTTGTCTAATTTCCAAATCAACACAACGTTGTAAAGCTTTGGTGTGATATCCATGGTGACATAAACACAAATGCGGGAGGTAAAAAATATTGGCTCCCGCCGCGCCGGGAGTTAATTAAAATTGGCTTCCGCTGGTTGGAAATTGACAGTTTTGTTTCCTAAAACTAGGGCGGAAAAGCCGACTTTCTATACAGTGAGTAAAAAAACGTTTTTACTTTCTTGTAAACTATTTTATTACGTAGAACAACGTCCTTATAATCATAGTAAGTTAATTCTTTACTACAGATGACTGGATTCCCTTAGCTT
Organism: Agriotes lineatus; assembly: GCA_940337035.1. Taxonomy (NCBI): domain Eukaryota; kingdom Metazoa; phylum Arthropoda; class Insecta; order Coleoptera; family Elateridae; genus Agriotes; species Agriotes lineatus. The sequence goes on from CALNHX010003014.1 coordinate 137,305, forward strand.
TTTTCGTAGATTCACCTTCCACATTCACAATATAGGCTTTAGCACCGGACCCAACAAACTCCCATAGAACTTTTCCTCCGTATTCACCCTTCATCTTCCCAATTATAGATTTTGTTTTAGGTATCTCGAACTGGTTGTCCACTAAATAGTTAGACGTATCGAAAACCTCGATATTATTTTTGATATCTTCATAAAAATTAGGTGTAAATACTTCTAGTCCCAATGAATTCGTGTCGGTGTAGGCGAGAGTGGCATTTCCACCATATTTTAGTTTAATGAAGTTATAATAAAAATCGAACATAGGTTGACTTATTTATGGAAAAAAACGTAAGGAAGATAAATAAAGCTAACGGGGAAAGTACTTATCAAGTAAAGTACGTTTTTTTCCTATAAAAATTTCAAGGTCAAGATAAAATTGGCAAAACTGCTTTTTTTAAATTATTAGAAAATTTATTTTCGTCAGGTTTTTCTGTAAACGACGTGTGTCATTTTGATATTTAAAATTAAATTGTCAGCTTTTCTTTTTTGAAACTGTATACGCGTGAAAAACGGAATCTTCTAAAATTAATTGTAAAAAAACATTAATTTCTGAAGTGCGCAGAGGAACTGTTGGATCTGCAGCCTAACATACCAGAAGAAGACGTTTATGAAAGATTAGCAAGAGCTTTTAAAGTACATAAAATTTTAATGCGAGATTTTTAATTTTCCGCCATTTTTTAGTTGTAAAAAGTTACTAAAACAAATTCTACCAAAGTATATTTTTCTAAAGGTATCCAAGTTATGCCAACATAAACCCTAAATTCTTTGACATTTTTATAGGAAAAAAATCTACTTTACTAATAAGGTGGTTAAGAAGAAAAGTGTCAAGAGGGCGTGTTCAGAAGCATGCAAACTCAAGTGTAGAACCAAAATAACGAAAGAACAGAGATTGCACATTCATAGACAGTTTTGGAATTCTGAAACGTTAATTGACCAAAAACGGCAATTTGTTGGTTCGGCAATTGAAGAGCAACCAATACAAAGAATGCTCCCCAAAACAGGGAAGCGCCAAGGAAAAGGAGAAAAGGCATACCAATATCTCTTTACAATCTTCTTCTTCTTCTTCCCCAGTCTAAGTTGTCCACTGCTGGACATAGACCTCCCTCAGATCTTTCCATTCATTTCGGTCTTGTGCAGTCTGGATCCAATTACTTGATATCCTTTTGATATCGTCCGACCACCTGGTTGGAGGTCTGCCTCTACTTCTGTATGCCTCCTGTCTCGGCCTCCACTCAACCACGCGCTTCGTCCACCTATCGTCTCTCAAGCGTGCCACATGCCCGGCCCAGTTCCACTTCAGCTTGGTTATCATGTCTACTGCGTCTGTGATTTGTGTACGTTGTCTAATAATGGTATTACGTATCTTGTCTCTTAGAGATATCCCTAACATTGATCTCTCCATTGCTGTTTGTGCTATGCGGATTCTTTTAATGGTCTTTTTAGTTAGAGTCAATGCTTCAGCGCCATAGGTTAAAACTGGTAACACGCATTGGTTGTATACTTTTCTATTCAAGCACATAGGGATATCTGACTTAAAGATCTTTCTAAGATTTCCGTACGCTGCCCATGTCAGATTTATTCTTCTGTGCAACTCGTGAGTTTGGTTATCTCTACCAATTGTTAGTTCATGTCCTAAGTATTTATACTGATACACTTGTTCAATCTTCACGTCTCCTGCCAAGATATTGTCATTGAGTACTAAATTCGTCATATACTTGGTTTTTGCAAAATTTATGTTAAGTCCCACTGTCTTTGATGCCGTTTTAAGTTCTGTCAGCATTATATTTGCTTCGTCTACCCGGTCTGTTATCAAAACAACATCATCAGCGAAACGTAGGTGGTTTAGTCTCACTCCATTGATGTTTATTCCTCGATGTTCCCAGTCTAGTTTCTTAAACATGTACTCTAAGAGGGCTGCAAACAATTTTGGCGATATAACGTCTCCCTGCCGTACACCCTTTTCAATCCTAAACGTATCTGTGTCTTCGTGTAGTCTTACGGAAGAGGTTGCGTGAAGATATATATGTTTTAAAATGTTTGTGTATCTGGAATCTATGCGACATTGCGACAGAGCTTGAAAAAGCTTTTGCTGATCGACCGAGTCAAATGCTTTTTCGTAGTCGATGAACAACAGGATAAGGGGCTTATTATATTCAATGCATTTTTTAGTTAGTATTTAGATCACTAACAAGTGATCATTTGTACTAAATCCCGATCTAATCTTTACAATCAGCGGATAGAAAATTAAAGTGTGCGAAACATTTCACAACAATGGATATATCACAAACTTACGTTAGAACCGCGTTACAAAAAAGACAGAGTGGTGGAATAGTTGAAAGAGGTCAAGGAGGTAAACACACACCAGCTAACAAAATTTGTGAAGATGTGAGAAACAAAGTTCGTCAACACATTATAAACTTTCCACGGGTGGAATCGCATTACAGTAGGCAAAGAACGGCGAAAAAGTATTTGGGGGTCATTTAAATATCTCCAAAATGTATCAACTGTATAAAGAATGTTGCGAAGAAGAGAAAATCCCCAAAGATGATATTGCAAAGGAATGGCTATACTTTTAAATTTTTAATACCGAATTTATTTTGGGGTTTCAATCCCCAGCTAATGATATATGTGATGCATGCGATGAATTTCAAGTAAAGCTTAAACAAACCACAGGAATACAGGAACGTACAGACATTCAGCTGCAATATGACAGTCACCTTCGAGAAGCTCAGCGAAGGTATGAAATAAAGAGAGTTGACAAAATGGAAAGTGTTAATAGCACTTCAAAGAAAATTGTAATGGTAGATTTGCAAAAATGTTTACCATCACCAGTACTAACCAATTTGCAATGGTTTTATAGCCTAAAGCTGTGGTGCTTTAACGATACCATTTATGATGCCACTAAAAAACGGCACATTGCATGATGTGGGATGAATCGATTTCGGGAAGGGGTGGCAACGAAATGGCTTCGTGCCTTTTAAAATACTTACATCATTCTCTAGATCGCTCAATTACACACTTGACAGTATGGATCCATAACTGCCCATCCCAAAATATAAATATTCAGATGATTATGTGCTATTTATTCGTTGTTGCTACGAATCCACCAATTAAAGAAATATAACATAAATATCTTCTACGTGGACATACGCACATGGAAGCGGATACAGTTCACTCCCTAATCGAACGAGAATTTAAAGAAATGCCGGCCTTTGCAATAATGACACCATGGAACTGGCAGCAACTAACACGGATTTGTAGTTCGAAGTTGAATTGTGATGTCACATCTTTGAAAACAGGAGATTTTTAAAATTTTCATAATTTGTTCGAAACTCCCCCGCGTCCTACTACTTCAACAAAAAACTAAGCTTATGAAAAAGTTTTTGGTTTCAAAAGTTGTTCACATCGAAATCGGAAGCACCTGTATTTTAAAATGGATTTCAGCGAGAAAGATTTCCGGGAAATAGATGTTAACAAGAGAGACAGAAACATCACCATCCCACAAGATCTCGAGGTTTTACGTGATAACTTAAAACCAATCTATACGAACAAATTTAATCATCTTCAATAGCTCCTTAAGTGGGTGCCATCAAGATTTCATTCTTACTACCAAAACCTACCACACAGTAGTAGTGTGCAGGAAGATAAAAGTGATTGATTTTATCCGCCGTTTAATTTACATGATTCGTTACTTTAAGTTTGTTTTGTATGACCTGTAAATGCTATTTCTAGAGTTAATAAAGTTAATTTATTACTAATTGTACTACTGTATTTTCTGACTCAATCCCAACAAACTGAGTAATATTATTTCATCTCTGATACTGTATTAACTCCACAAATAAATGGACATAATACCATGCAGTTCCTAAATTACAAGAGCTATACTGTATTAAGTCCAATTTTTTTAAATAAAAAGAATAAGAATTACTTTTTTTAAATAAAACCTACAGGTAATACTGCATTACAACCCAGCACGTACTGGGAAAAAAATCTCCACAGTCAGAGTAAAGAAACAGTATAATAAAGGCAAAAGATCTAAAACAATAAATGGTTTTGGCTCTCCTGAACAATTTACTAAATGTGACTTAATACAGGCCGGTCCTGGGGTACAGTTATCGTTTTTTTTTCCATTCTTCGCATAAGAACTGTGGAAGTTTTTCAATAATACATACACACACAAAATAATTTTTAAAGATGATTATTGACATCTAGTTCAAATCATATTTTTCCCAAATTATCGAAAATATTGTTGGTCTGCAGACATTTAATTCTTTTAGAGAATGCAATGGAAGACTCATCATGCAAAACGCCAAAACCGGAATTAAAAGATGGGAGGTGTGTGCGTATAACAAATTGTCCAGCACTTAAAAATGCTTCTGACGCTGCTAGAGAAGATATCCAAAAATATCAGTGTGGATTTGATGACGAATTACTAGTCTGTTGCAAAACACAGGACATAGTAATTGATTCCGAACCGCAATATTTGGAAGAGTTTTCCAGTGCAAACATTCCAAATCGAACAATTTGTGGTCGAATAAGGAGCGATAACACAAAAAGTAAATATCCATGGTTGGCTGCTGTGGTGATTGTTGATGATCCGACAAACCCACGCAAGGGATATCGCTTACGTTGTACTGGATCATTAATAAATATAGAATTTGTTTTGACTGCAGCCTCTTGTTTTGACGTTGAACATATCTTAAAGTAATATGGCTTGTTGCATTATAAACATTATAAAACAAAAATATGCTTTCAGCTACAGAGTATTACTAGGAACAGGAATTGCAGATTGTTACAAAACATCTAATTGCCCTAGCAACATGCAGAACATGACAGTAAAGCAAACAATAACGCATCCATTCTACCACCCGTCGTATAACCTAAATGATATTGTACTTGTGCGTTTAGGAAGCAACGTTGTATTTAATGGTACGTAGTGTCGAGATATTTTTACTTTCTTGATCTTGGCCGCGAAATACAAACTAAATATTTTTCAGATGATGTTAGTCCCATTTGTTTACCTCCACCGAATTTACAGCCAATCAGAAGAGGAAGTAAAGTTACAGTGGCCACATGGGCAAGTGAGTGGGAGCACAGTTACCTTAAAAATGTTCTTCTTTACTATCACTAGAATCAAGTAGTTTTAGAGTTTGTATTTTCAGATATAAATCGGTTTTGCTTTTAGGTGGGTTGAGGAGAAATGCTAGAAAGAGTAAAGCTTACTTGTGGGATGCTCGAAGTTGCATTGAAAATCTCGATTCCAGAACAATTCACAAACAAGAACTTTGCATTGGAAATGATACCACAGAGGCGTGTTATAATGCAGAATGGAGAGGGTCCAGTGCAATATGTGGAGGAGGGTCTATAATTAGAACCCATAAAGATGAATTTGGCCAAAATTTATTTTTGGAAGGCATCTATTTGGGTAGCAGGAACTGCTATAGACGTGAATTAAATCCGTACAGCATGGCCAATGTTCGTATTTCTGCATGTATCAGTTGGATACTGCGAGTAATTACCGAGACAACTTAAAATATCAGTATTGTCAGTACTTCCAGTTTTTTAATAAATGTGTTGATTTACGTACTAATGATTAAAATAGTAAATAAATGAAAGCGTTCCGTAGCTATATACTAACCAGTTCAATCTATAATTTTTCAATAAATCTTGACAAATGAATGCTTTTAGAATATTTTTTTTATCTAGGTTTTTATACCACGAACCAGATTGCACTAACTAAGTAAATAATTACAAAAATATAATTAATTCTTTTTAATAATGTATGGCAACGATGTTTTCCTGAAATTGAGACGATTCTTCAAGACTTTACTTGCCGTAGCAACTATGCAACCCAAATTACCAATTGCAATATTGATTTCGGAGGCTTTCACGTCCATTGTCATTAAGTCACAAACGACTTCGGGGTTTGGACCGTGTCATTATTGAGGTCGAAGAACTCAACGTTTTGCCTACTTTTGTAAGAGGCTTCATCAGGAGAAACAGCAAAAGAGCACTGTAACTCAACGTGTAAACCACGCCAGAGGTGAAACTCTTCTAAAGATCAGAAGGAGAAAGGCGACACCTCGAAAACCTAGGGAGAAAAGTTGACCAACTTGAGACCGAAATAAAAACGTTGAATAACAGACTCACTAACAGAACTGATGAACTTGTGCAATATTCAAGAGCCAATAACTTACGCATATTCGGTCTATCTGAAAGCCCTGGTGAAAAACCCAACAACATTGTTATACGCTTATGTAAAAAAAAAAATCTGGATCTCGCTCCTAACAATATCGACAGCAGTCACAGATTAGGTGCCGCAGAAAACGGAAGCCGCCCTATCATCGTTAAATTCAGAAGTCGCAACATTCGTAATTTGATTTTTTACTCAAAAAAAAAGCTGAAAGGGACCAAAGTAGTTATCAGAGAATATTTGACGAAACTGCGAGTATCAGTACTGAAAGAAGCGGCCAGACGGTTCGAAGCAAGAAATGTTTGGACGTCTCAAGGTAAAATTTACATAAAGATAAATAATAAAATCCACAAACTCCGTTCTTTTGAAGAACTAACTAAAATTCAGGTGTAGCAGCTGCGGTCTATGTTGTGCGCAATTATGCAAAGATAACCCGTCTTTCTGCAGCTTCCATTGAGCTCTACTGCACGAGTAACGAATCTTGTCTATCATTATTATACATTTATTTTTGTTTCGTTTAATTTTATTTTATTCTAGCGCACATAATTAATAAGTTATATAGTATGTATCATTATATGTGGCTATGTTTAGTTTATAGTATTTCTTAGTCAATTAGTGTTATTCACAAATGGAGGCCATGGACAGGGACAAGAAAGCGAGGACGACCACAGATGAGATGGGGAGACGATTTGAAGAGAACTGCGGGATTCAACTGGACGCAACGAGCAAAGAACAGAGAAACATGGAGAAATTTAGAGGAAGCTTACGTCCAATATTGGACAAATGAGCAATGATGATGATGATGATAGTATGTATCACTGTAAGTAGTATCACGCATTATTATGAATTCTACATTCAAGTGATCCTACTTCATACAGGAACTTACGGCCTATTAGCCTTTTACCAACTTTATCGAAACTCTTAGAAAAAGTCATTAACTCGCAAATAAGAGATCACTTAAGCCTAAATAGCATCCTCCCTGAGTCACAATCTGGATTTAGGCCTTCGCATAGTTGTACGATGGCGCTACTCAGTGTTACAGATGATATCATTGCAGCTAGTGATTGTGGTAAAATAAGTGTACTAGCTTTGCTGGATTTTAGCAAAGCTTTTGACACCATTTCCCAGCTAGTTTTACTATCAATTTTGCGGTTTATTGGATTCGGCGTCAGTGCTGTCAACTTTATATCTAGTTACCTGCATAACCGTTCGCAGGTGGCTGAATTACCAAATTCAGTATCTCACAATAGAAATATTCTGAGCGGTGTGACACAAGGCTCTATTCTTGGACCACTACTATTTACAATATACACTTGTACCATGCCTGAACTTTTAAAAACTTGTAAAATTCAAATGTATGCTGATGATACGCAGCTTTATCACTCCTTTTCGCCTGATGAAGCTCATCGTTCAATTAATGAGATCAATAGTGATTTGCAAATTTTGTCTTCCGTATCGCATAAACATTCGCTTTCAATTAATCCTTCTAAATCAGCTATGCTAATATTTGGCAGTAAAAATGTTGTAAGGGATTTTAGAGACATTGCCAGATTCTCTATTGGTGGTGTTGACATTCCTGTAGTTGACCACACAAAAAATTTAGGTGTTATCATGGATTCCTCACTTAGATATCGTTTGCACATAAATAGTATTGTACGAAAAGCTTACATAAATTTAAAACTTTTATATCCTCACAGGTATTATTTAAACACAAGGACTAAGGCTATGTTGTGCGAGGCACTTGTTTTATCTAATTTTTCTTATTGTTCACCCTTATATGGGCCATGCCTCGCACAGGATAGTCTACAACTAATTCAACGGGTGCAAAATTCTTGTTTAACATATATTTTTGGAATTAGAAAATTTGATCGCATATCATACCAGTTGTTGGAATTAAGATGGCTTAATATGAATAATAAGTTGAAGTTACAAATTGCTTGTCATTATCGTAAAATAATAACAACAGCAAAGCCTGCTTACCTTTTCAGTAAACTGATGTTTCGAACTGATGTGCATAATTTAAATCTACGTAACTTAATAGCTATTTAAGTCACAAGGAATGTAAGGACCTATTAACATTTGAGGTAGGCCAGTACAAGCCAAGACGAAGTCGCGGCTTGTTGCCTGCCGAAAATGTTAATAGGCGTTACATTCCGAGTTATCTTATTATATTTTTCCTGCTGCTTATCGAAATTTTCCTAGATTTTTGAAAAAATCGTTTGGTTTGTCACCGGTCACCAGGATTAATTTTCGTGAGTCGTGTTACCTATGAGTGTCACATGTCACATCAACACTTGCGATTTATAAGCAGAACCTCTCAATCTGCATCTTGCTTTGCTAATTTTATTATCCTAGGAACTTAATAATAGTATTAAGTTCCGTTGTCACGAAAAAGCAGCAAACAAATATAATCACCGATTTACACGTTTTGTTACTAAGGCTGTATCACTGACTTACATGATCAGCAGCGGGAAAACCTTATTATTACAACCCCTGCTCACAAAAGTGCTTTATTTGAGAGACTAGCTGAAACCCGCAGCATATGCCGCATTTAAAATGTACGACGAATTTTATTACTTTTGTTGCACTAAAGAAGGTTTTAAAAGCACGCTAGAGATTGGCAGTAAGGAAAAGTTCCAAAAAATATTTTTTCAAATGGAAAGTCTCTGGAAAGGAAACGCTTGCCTCTGGAAGGCGTCCTAATTAATACGACGTTGTTTGAACACAGTAAAAAAAAATGCGGAAAGAATTGTTCTACAAGTTAAGAAAAGTGAGAGTTTTCCAGTGAATGTAAAAGTTTTACGTGAGCATGGAAGAATGACGTTTTAGCCCACGGCACATGCCGCATTTAAAGTTTTGCGCGTTAGATAGATATACTTTGTTTGTGACATTACAAAAAAAAATTCTTTTACACACGTCTACTATGGCAAATGCTACACCAAATACATACAAGATATACAGTTCACATTTAATTATATATATTTATTCCTAATTCAGTACGTAAAACATGCTTAGAGTCATGTTTTTGATAACGGTGATAAAACTTAGATTACATTTAGATTTTAGTTTATTGGCATACATATTTAACGTTAGTGTACAAACAATTTCCAGAATATTTTATACCACATTGAATATTATGTATCATCGGATGAAAAATTTTATTATTTGGCCTGAACGAGATCAGCTGATTAAATCAATGCTAGAATGCTTCAAGGTAGCATTTGGCAACAAGATTTCAGTAATAATCGATTGTTTTGAGATGAGAGTGGAAAAATCAAGTAGCCTTGAAGTACAGACTACATAGTCTACGTACAAACAACATAATACGGTAAAGGTACTAATAGGCATCACTCCTCCTGGATCAATATCATTTGTATCACATGGATATCGTGGCAGAATAAGCGATAAAGGTCTAACAGAGGATTGTGGGATTTTAAACAATCTCTTGCCAGAAGATTTTGTATTGGCAGATCGTGGCTTTTTAATAAAAGACTCCGTAGGACTACATATGGCCATAGTGATTACGCCTGCTTTTTTAAAATGGAAACGGCAGCTCGATCCAAGGGATATAGAATCAACTAGGAATATAGCAAGCGTGAGGTAGTGCAAGTATATTGTTACAATAATTATCTTAATTATATCTTTTTTTCAGAATACACGTCAAACGCGTTATTGGAGTCCTTTGTCAAAAAATACAGTTCTTCACGAAACGATGCCTATGTTCCTAGCGAAAAAGAAAACTGACGATGTTGCTGTGGTAGATCAGATATTAACAGTTTCTTGTGCACTCGTAAATTTATGCCCTCCTATAATTGTATAATTATGAAATAAATTGTATTAACAAAGTTAATCTAATTATTTTTACTTTAATAATAATAATAATAATATCTACAAAATTATTAAAATTAGTTAATTAAGGATCTAACGTTAATACTATCCACCACCATTTATTATATAATGTAAAATTATTTGATTATCTTTTTCTGCATGTGGCCAATTAATAAAAAGCAAAATTACAATATCACATAGCAAACATGATTAAATAGTACCTATACGATAAGAAACATAAGGATATTTCGAAACTATGTAAGCTACATTAACAATCAATAAAATTACACATGCTGTCTACACAACATAAAAGAATAATTAATGTCTAAATTAAGTATGAAAAATAATTTTTTCGTTGACCGCTTCTTAATTTCAATAATAATGAATTATTTTTCCTAAAAAAGGATGGATTAATAGAAGTCATTAATACACTGTTTTTGATTAATACACTCTTTTTCATTAATTAACTGTTTTAAAAAAAAATATGGATTAATAGATCTATTAATACAGTTTTTGATTAATCCACTCTTTTTCATTAATTAACTGTTGTTGTGATTTTGAGGTTTTGATATGTTGCATGGAGGTTAGTTGTATTAATCAAATTTTTCACCACAAAAAAAGATTTTGCGGTCAACAAAAAAATGTTGTAATCAACTCGTTTGTTAATGGGCGATTAATAATCTCAACTATTAAAGGCACTCACTCGCTATCGCTCGTTCGTGCTTTAAACAGTTTCGATTATTAATCGCCTTCATTAACACACTTGTTAGTTAAATAACTATTAATGCATAAAGCATAACGGATATTTTGAAGCTATTTAATATTTATTTATTGTGACATCTCTAACAGGTGTTACCCTTATTACAAGAGATGCAGTGTAGATATATTCTGCTATATGCAGGTATGAGCGTTATAGCATGTAAATTAAAATTAAAATAATCATCCTAACTAAAATAAACTTTAATCATGGTTGCAGGAGATGGATCGACGCCGTAACTTCCTACTATGACTTCCCGTACTGATATTTTATTAATGGACTTAATTTTCTTTAAACAGAATTATGAAAAGAAATGCTTTCTATAGTGACACAATCATGAAAGGTTACAAAAAATTTCATGACTGTCCTTTTGGAAAATATTTTTAAAAATTGCACCAATACAGGGTGCCCGAATTTCGTAAGGACAGCATGGGTAACTTTTGTATTTGAAGAGATAGAGAGATGGTTAAATTAGCAAAAAGGTCCAGGTTTGAGAGCTCATTAAGAATCCATCTTCAAATTTTTCTTGTCATGGCCCACTTGTCTAAAATTTAAAAAAAAACAAAATCTCCTAATTTCTCTTATATGCCGTAACTTTTTTGTTACTTAAGATATTGAGATGCGATTTAAACTAATTTGCATGGTAATTTAAATACATTTATTGGCATTTAATAAAACCAATTTTATTTGCGCAAATTTTTAGTAATCTAACCTAACCTCAAAATTTTAGATTGGTACAGTGCAATTTTTTTGACCCTTTTAAAAGAGGATTTTTTTCTGAATGCAATGATGTATTACATGATATGGAAACTTCTTCAAAATTTTGAAAAACTAAGCTTCTTCTTTTTACAGGCAGAAATCACTAGTGCCATGATCACAATAATTTTGTTTTTTATTTATTACGTTATCTGTAAAATTATGTTTCGAAACAAAAAGCACGCTTATCATCATACGTGCCTTCCAGTAGTGTCAGTGTGTTCCGTATGTTTGACGTGTAAGTTCTACGTTCTTGTAGCACTTGATATACGCACAAAATACTACATATTTTCAAAATTTTCCATTATAAGTTTAAGTAATAACACTCACACTACTGACAGGCACGTATGATGATAAGCCTGCTTTTTGTTTCGAAACATAATTTCACAGATAACGTGATAAACAAAAAACAAAGTTATTGTGATCATAGCACTAGTGATTTCTGTCTGTAAAAAGAATAAGCTCAGTTTTTGCAAAATTTTAAAAAAGTTTCCATATCATGTAATACATCATTGCATTTAGAAAAAAATCCTCTTTTAAAAGGGCCAAAAAAATTGCACGTTACCAATTTAAAATTTTGAGGTTAGATTACTAAAAATTTATACAAACAAAATTAGTTTTATTAAGTGCCAATAAAAGTATTTAAATTACCATGCAAATTAGTTTTTTCCCAGCCGGTTAGAATAGTAGGCATTGCTCACCTCATCTGATGTAAGAAAGTTCCTTTTTCTCACCTAGGTAAGAAAGTAAATCATGCAATTTTTATGAAGAAACTGTACCGCATGTTAGCTGACTGCTGACGCGTGCTGATTCTGACAGCTGACATATTGATAGTTGACGGATAATTGACTTTATGACTTGTGTTACAGTCTGTTTATACGAGGAATTAGGAATGCATTCTGTGAGTGTTCACATCCTTTTGATGCAGGTAAGTACGAAACCTTAAGTGGCCGCGTGAGTGGCCCTTCATTCGAAGGAATTAAATTAACATCTCGCGCATGCGTACTCACGACAGGAGAGGCTAAAAGTCAACGTGCGCGCCTGCGCTTTATTTTTTAATCCAACCAAAACTGCTTTGACAGTTTGACCTCAGTGGACATAACCTCAAAAAGTATAAATAGTAAAGCGATTTTTTAACTACAAAATTTTTAAGTTTTCAGAGTTACTTATGAATAGAACTGTTTAGAAACATTTTGAGAACAGCATAAAATCGAAAAACATGCTGCATATTTTGCAGGATATTGTCACCTTTAACAACTTTAACAGTCGGTTGAATTATTTTTATAGTGTCAAATTTTGCTCCACTGAGGCCGGCTGGGAAAAAAATAGTATTCAAACTTCTTTAAGAAAGTGCTCTTGCATACCTTGCGCAATTACAAACCTCGCCTTCGGCTTGGTTTATAAACTTTGCGCTCGGTATGCAAGACTGCACTTTCTTACCTTGGTTTGAAATATACTATTAAATCGCATCTCAATATCTTAAGTAACAAAAAAGTTACGGCATATAAAAGAAATGAGATTTTGTTTTTTTTTTAATTTTAGACAAGTGGGCCATGACAAGTAAAATTTGAAGATGGATTCTGAATGAGCTCTCAAACCTGCACCTTTTTGCTAATTTAACCATCTCTCTATCTCTTCAAATACAAAAGTTACCCATGCTGTCCCTACGAAATCCGGGCACCCTGTATATGCAAATGGTCCAGTTCATTGGTGGAGCAGTATATTTACAGAGTTCACATAACCACTTTCCTTTAGGAATTTTTTTAATTGTAGGCATGCTGAATGGTACCATTTTATTCTACATTTTCTGTCATAACATTTTACCATTTGTTCGCCGTCGCCTGGTTTCCTACAGTGACACCATAGCTGCAATCCGTAATTAAAATAGGTACATAACATTGTAACATATAGTTCACAAAAATACAAACCTCTTCATCATATGTGCCTATTACGATGTCACTGGAAATTGAACTAACACCTATAGCTCGCATGTTCATGGGGATGTCGTCTGAACTTGGACCAGCACTCGTAGATGGCATATCCATGGCGATGTCACTACAGTGACTATATACAAGACAGTGTGGCCATACGATTGTTGGCGGCCATTTTCAGGCAAATTTGAGCGTAGAGATATACAGTGCCTTTAGAAATAATAGAACGTTTTTGAGTGGTCATTATTTTGGCACTAGTTATTTTAACTAGTTGATGTTAGCTGCACGTGCAGTGTTATGTTTGAACTTTTGACATTTTTCATTGGCGTTCGTTCGTGGTGCTTTAAGGTGTTGCATGAAGTTTACAACTGGTTTCAGTTATGATAGTTTACAATACAGCTAAATGCCGTCTTCCTGTTTCCTGTCTCCAAACCTCCCAGTCCTGTGCTTGGTCTTCTTCCAGGTTCCTCTCTTCCATGGCTCTCCGAATACCCTCATTCCACGGTTTGTGTGGTCTACCTCTTTTTTTCTTACCCGGCGGCGACTATTTACAGATCTTCATAGGCCACGTCGTCTCCTCCATTCTCATCAGATGACCAAACCAGTTTAACGCTTTCCGTTCAGTTCTGTCCACAACTCATTCTGGTACCTCCATTCTGCGTCTTATTTCCTCGTTCGTCACTCTATCTCGTCTCGATACCTTTCCGCTTTTTCGTCCATTTGAACTGTGTCCAGTCTTCGTTTCATTTCCGCTGTTACAGTTCATACCTCACTGCCATAACATAGCATCGACTCTACCATTACTTCACCTATTCTATTTTTGTTTTTGTTAGATATAGTATTGTTCCATCAAATTGATTTCAAGCATCCCATTATCTTCTTACTTTGTACTATTCGAGTTTTGATCTTTTCTGTTCCCAAACCTTTTTCATCGATTGTATTGTAGCACCGAGGTATTTAAACCTTTCTATTTGTCTTACTGTGACATCTTCATTTATTAAGACTTCATATTGTGCTTCCGAGTTGATTACTAAATAGATACTCCGTTTTCTCTAAACTTATGCTAAAGCCCCATTCATCGTAGCACCGACGTAATCTCTTTATCATACATTCCAAGTCGAACGCATCTTGTGCTATTACTACAACAATAGCACAATTCTAAATTGTCACATTTAACTACTGTGCAGAATATTAGTTTTTCAGGGCAATAGATGATAAAATTTCACCCGCTTGCGACGCTAATGAATTATTTGACACTGACAATTTACAATTGTCAAATTTGAAAGGTTTTATTTTCTTCCATAACCAAACGAACAGGTTCTACCAACCTCTTTGAGAACAACTTAGAAGTAACTAAATATTTTGCCTGTTAATGGCGGATATTCGCGTCGACCAATAGCGGCGAAGACATCCCTATGGCCCACGGCCTCCTGGATTAGTGCGAAACTGACGTCTCTACGCGGCCCGCCGCATTCTTAGTTCAAGGCGTTTTTTCTGATTTGTAGAGGCGCTACAGTACGTTGCGCTTGTGCCTTTGGTTGTATACGTCCACGGCCTCCTGGATTAAAATTAATCTAGAAAGTCACGCCTACGTTACAGATAATTTATCAAAAACCCAACAGATGGCGCCAAAGTACGTTGGCCTCAGAATCACAAAAATTATGCAAATGTGGCGGGCCGCGTAGAGACGTCAGTCTCGCACTAATCCAGGAGGCCGTGCTATGGCCACACTGTTTTGTATAAAGCCACTGTAGATGTCACTACAACTTGAATCCAAACCAGTGGTCATAGATGGCAGAACTAATGTTAGAATCTAGTAATTTCCAAGTTTTGTATTGGTAACACTTTTGACATCTATCATATTGACATTAAATTGTTAACCTTATTTAAGCTAAACGACACAATAAATCGGAGGCTTACTCAACATTGTGGTATGGCGCATTTCAAAACAGAATTAACAACACACACAAAAATAGCAACAATATCAATAACAAAATAACAGAATTAACAAAATCAACAGCAATTTTCACACTTTGACTTGCACAATATCGCAAGATAGTCCAGTTACATTAGACGGACAACCGCAGTATCTGCCGAAAAAATCCAAGTTAGCTGAAATTTTGCATACATCTTTATTTTGACATTACAAATAATGTCTCAAAAGTCCCCATCGATATCGCGCTTGCGTTTTGAGTTATTCAAGGTCAAATGTCACAGAAATAAGTTTTTCGCAAATATCTCGCTTTCTATGGGTTGTATGACTTTTCTAGTTATTACAAAAAATGAAGGCTAGGAAATTCTCTACAAAAAAGATTATATAGCTTTTTTACATACAACTAACCGTTCAGTAAATAACACACTATTAAGTTTTGCATACTGGTTTTACTTCTTTTTACGATAAAGAAAGTATTGGATTCACCCCAAAAATTCGGAAATTGGGTTTTCAACAGATCTTCACGTTTTAGAGTCCCCTGAAGTAGTCATCACGTAGATTTTTCATATCTTCAACCCACCATTTTACGCTTATTGCATCGTTACGGTGGCGTTTTGTACTACACTCACCGGCACGAAAAACGGAGCACTTGCATTTTTTGATTAGATTTAAAATTGTATCCCTTTGTGATGTTTTATTATTACATTTATTATACATGTGCTCCGTTTTTCGTGCCGGTGAGTGTATAATCTATGCGGAAGTCTCTTGCGATATTGTGCAAGTCTTTCTTCTATAAAAGTAGGATTTGTTGTGATTCCTCTTTCGGCAAGCCAGCATCACGAAGTTATACCTTGTTTTAATTTGCCTAGAACACACAAAAAGTTTACAGAGCGATGACAGTTGTAATATTGTTTCTTACTGCCATCCGCCAGCAATTTAGATGAAGTGTGAAGTACATACGATGACAAAGTGCGTCCTTCAATTTGGTCTTTCCACTGGTGAAATGCTGGAAAGCATGTATCATGAATGACTATATTATATCAAATGATTTTAATGAGGTACCTGAAGAAGAATCACTCCAATTCATTATTTCGAAACTTTAACCACACTTCCAAACATAAACGGCAAAGATCGGTTACGTCACCGATGGCATCGGCAGTTCGGCACCACTCGGGTCAGAATATGCAGGGTTGCCAGACTGAATGCATGCGCGTTTTAAAAATGTACTTTTGTAGAAATGGTTGCAGAATGTACCAGATTCGTAAAATTGTACCAGGTCTGGCAACGCTGCTAATATCAAGACCATGCCCAAAATGGTAACTGCACATAGACCACGCGCATAAATGTTTGACCTTGGGAATTTTCTGCTTTATTATAAGGGTATGATTATGGAAAATCTCTTCAGTAGGCTGCCTAGACGTCCTTCTGAGATTACTCGTGTACAACATATCAGAAGAAATCTCCAACCTTATTTAACCACTCAGTTGGCTTTGCACCCTTGTTACACCATTGACGAGTTGATCCGAATCTGTATGGTTTTGGAGGAAGCCCAAGCAGCTTCCAAGAAGTTTAAACCCCCACCATTAAATTCTGGACAACTGTTAGAACCTGACTTAGGCGTGCACAGGAGTGCGAAGACACATCTTCAGGTCTGTTCTCTGATTGAGCCACCTTCGTTAATTGATTTTTCTAGCGAGATTCCACCTACAACATCTCAATCTGTGAATTCCACTTCGGCGATACTTACTTCACTGCCAGTGACAGCCATTACCTGTTGGAATTGTAGAAATACAGGTCACCGAGCAAACCAGTGTACATCTCCCATGACAAGACATTGTTTTAAATGTGGACATCCTAATGTGACAATCCGCAATTGTCCTAGGTGTTCGGGAAACGGCCAAAGGGCACAGTAAGGGACCGAGAACTGTGCTCTAGTAATTCTATGAAGACGGTCATACAATCTAATAAAGTCAATACTGCTGTCCTCGACTATATTTTCGCCCAGCGAGAAGGGGACGAGCGACCATATTTAAGTGTGGGCATTATGGGAATCCAACTTCAAGGTTTATTGGATACAGGCGCATCCAGAACAATATTAGGGGGTCCTGGATGGTAACTTATTCGTAGGTTGGGAATGAAGACTTCACCCTGCTGCATTACGAGTTGCACTGTAGCTAACGACCAATCATGCGTGGTAGAAGGTGCAATCATGCTACCTATACAACTGGAAGATCGGGTTGAAACCATTAACTTGCTGGTTGTGCCGGAACTCTCACATCCGCTAATATTGGGCATTGACTTTTGGCACAAAATGGGAATCATCCCCAATTTAAAAACAGGTTGCTGGACTTTTTCTAAAGACTCAACATTGCCGGACATCAACGCAGTTGTGGCTAAACAATTCTTGACTGCACCACAACAGGAGAAGTTAGGTCAGCTCACCGAAAAATATTTTAATCAAATGAAAGGCAACATCGGGTGTACTACCTTGATTGAACACCAAATAATCACCGACTCTGAACCAATTAGACAACGAGCTTATAGGGTTTCTCCCGCCATTCAAGCCAAAATTGACGAAAAGATTCAGAAGATGCTTCGTGATGATATCATTGAGCCCTCCACTTCAGCTTGGTCTTCGCCAGTACTTATGGTACTGAAGAAAGATGAAACCTACAGATTTTGTATTGACTTTAGGAAACTCAATGCGGTCACACGTAAGGATGTTTACCCAATACCATTTGTATCCACGATTTTGGACAGGTTGCGCAATGCAAAATATTTAAGCACCTTGGATGTTAAATCGGCTTTTTTTCAGGTACCTGTAGCTGAAAGTTCAAGGCCTTTAACAGCATTTTCCATTCCAGGAAGGGGCCTCTACCAGTTTAAACGAATGCCGTTCGGTTTATCCAATTCCCCGGCTACTTGGCAACGTTTAATTGACGGCGTCCTAGGTCCCGAATTAGAGCCGCACGTCTTTGTTTACTTAGACGATGTGATAATCGTTACAGAAGATTTCGATCAGCATCTTCGAGCCCTGGAAGAGACGTTATCCAGGTTAAGTAAAGCAGGGCTAACTTTATCCCAAGATAAATGTCACCTATATCGTCCTGAGTTGTGATATCTGGGGTTTGTGGTAGATGGGCTAGGTCTTCATGTTGATCCAGACAAGGTCAAAGCTATCCCGGAGATACCGTCGCCTAAAAACATCTCTGAGGTTCGAAGAATAATTGGAACAGCGTCCTGGTATCGCCGTTTTATTCCAGGGTTTTCATCGGTTATTGCTCCTTTAACAGCTCTCCTTCACAAACATAAGACGTGGCACTGGTCCGAAGATTGCGAAACATCGGTACAATTCTTAAAAGGTTGCTTATCATCCGCGCCTATACTTAGCTGTCCAAATTTTTCTATCCCTTTTATTGTGCAAACAGATGCCTCCGCCTATGGCCTTGGTGCTGTACTGTCTCAGCAAGACAAAGATGGCGAACACGTCATCTGCTACATTAGTCGATCCTTATCCCGTGCTGAACAGAAGTACTCTACAACAGAGAGAGAGGGCCTTGCTGTGATTTGGGCGTGTGAAAAATTAAGGCCTTACATTGAGGGTTATAAATTCACGGTAATCACAGACCATTACTCCCTGGTCTGGTTAAATAACTTAAAAAACCCAAGTGGCAGAATAACCAGATGGATTCTGCGATTGCAGCAATTTGACTTTGAAGTGGTGCACCGCAAGGGCAAAGATCATGTTGTACCAGACTTGCTATCCCGTTCTGTTCCCGAGATAAATCCTATTGCTGTAGCCCCCTCAACAGAATGTTCCATAACTGACCGTTGGTACTGTCGAATGCGACAGCAGGTCAAGAAAAATCCATTGCGTTTTCCTCAATGGAGAGTAACCGACAACAAACTCTACAAACATATTTCTGTCGATTATCCAGAGCTTCGTGAACCTGGTGACGTCTGGAAAATGGTAGTTCCGAAGCAAGCCCGTAGAGCCATCATCCAAGAAAATCACGACTCGACTAAGGGGTGTCATGCTGGTGTTTATAAGACGTATGAACGACTGAAAGCCCGTTACTTTTGGCCGAAAATGCGTGCTGATGTTAGCCGTTACATCCGTTCATGTCGAATTTGTTTAACTACGAAACCAGCTGTTCGACCACCTCCAGGTTTAATGGGAAATAGGCCAGATATCCAGAGACCATGGCAGATGATCAGCGTAGATCTTTGTGGGCCTCTACCGAGATCTTCCCGAGGTTACGCACATATATTAGTCGTTTCAGATTATTTCAGCAAATATGCCATCTTTTTCCCTCTCCGAAGTGCGACTGCTTCTGCTGTTACTCGTCTGATTGAAGAACAAGTCTTCCTTGTCTATAGTTGCCCGCAATTTCTCATTTGCGATAATGGGGTTCAATTTCGCTAGAGAGAATTTACCAACCTCTGCAAGAACTACGACGTTACTATTGGTGTCACGGCAAACTATCATCCGCAGGCAAACCCCGTGGAGAGAGTGAACCGCGTTCTGAAAACCATGTTAAGCTCCTATGTTTCCGACAATCATCGACAATGGGACCAGTTGCTCTCGAAGGTTGGTTGCGCTGTTCGGACAGCAACTCATGAGACCACTGGTGTGACTCCTTTCTTTGCTAACTTTGGACGAGAGCACATCATTTCCGGCAAGGAGTACCGACCCCAAGGCCTGCAGAAGAAACTAGAGTTCAACCAGAGAGAAGTTTTGAAAAACTCTTTCCGAACATTAGGAAAAGATTAGCAGCAGCTTATACTAAATCTAAACAACGATATGACTTACGTCGAAGACCAGTTGATTATCAGATCGGTTCTAGAGTCTATCGGAGAAACTACGTTCTGTCAGATGCAGCTAAACAATTTACTGCGAAGTTAGCTCCCAAGTTTATTGGACCTTTCACAGTTATGAAGAAGCGTTCACCGGTCACCTATAAGCTGGCTGATGAGTCGGGTAAATCCAGGGGAGTGTGGCATGTGAAGGACATCAAAGAAAATCCTCCTGATGAAGAGTAGATTGTCGTTGTCTTCTGTTGTCGACTTTCGCTTTTGTCTACCTGTATTTTTCTTTTTTTTTCGTTTCCTCTTCGGATTAGCATTGGTCGATGCTTTGGGTTAGGCCCTTGACGAAAGTTAGATTAGTGTGTTGACGGTTATTTAGGCTCCTTTTGGGGTTAGTTTGGTCGGAGCCTTATCGTATTTTATGGAGGTTGGTTGGGGACTTGAACGGTCGGTTACTTTCTGTCGACTCCTTACCGTATAGGTTCGACAGTGACATTCCATCGTGTCATACAGGAGTGAGACATTTTTGCCGTTTCACTTCCGGTGTTCCTCCATCTGGTCACGGTGGATGGTGTTTCAGTGTGCAGTCGGTTTTGGGCTGTACACTTTCCCCGACTAGTAGGGTGTAGGGTTATTTCATTTTGTAGTCATAGGGCATAGTTGCCTATGATCGCGGTGTGTCCTACGGGGTCCCGCTCCTGGTGTCTATGATTTGTGACGACTTCAAACCTTTTTCGGCTTTTTCCCATTTTCAAAATTTTCTGTTAGCTCATTCCATTCCACTCTACGTTGACTGACTGACGTGACATCGGACTCATCCTTTCTCATCCTTCTTCTGTGTTGTCCTCTGTTCTCTTTTCTAGAGCTTTCTCATCCCATCCCCTTTTCACCGCTATCACCTTTGATTTTTCTTCTTCTTGTTAGATAGTTTTCTCAGTGGATGTTGTCTCGAATTGGGCCTGGATCGGTTCATCCACCGGCGCGCCTTTCCCTTCCAGCGCGACGGATATTCCGATGTCCTTTTCTGGATGGCATTCATTGTGAGAACTGTCTATCCCTTCATTCTGTTCTCAATGCTCCCTCTTTTAAGTCTTTTTTGTAATTCCCTTTTTCCTTTCGCCTTATGTTAGAGTATTTTTTTTGGGCTATTTATCCTTCTCTAAATTAATTGTTATGGCCTTTAGACTGCTGGTACACACAATGTTATGGGTTGGTTAGGATCGTGTCTTTGAATCAGGTGAATTTTGGAGTTTTCGTTAACATGCTTAGGTTCTACGCCGGGAAATTTGAGAAATTTCCCTAATTTTTAAGTAGGAGGGGAGATGTTACATTTGAAATTTTCAGTAAGACATATTCTATAATTTCTGTCTATCCTGATAGATTACCTTGTTTGCGGTGGTGTATGGAAGGTTGCATATGCTCTTTGTAAAACGTTTAGAATTTTGCAGTTGGCTGTTTTGGAAATAATGAGATTTTTGGAAAAATTTTTGGGTGTGGTTTCCTGTTTCCGTTCTTTTTGGTTGGTTAGCTGACAGCATCTGAGGGAAAAGAAGGTCCTGAGTTTAGTGGTATGGACATCATATTTAAATATGGAATAATAATTTCCCTTTAGAGTGTTTGGCGTGACACTTAACTTTGAGGCACCTTGGTAATTTGTAATTTTGGGAATTTCCCCAAGTGATGTCCGCCAGTCGCAATTATTGCGGAACCACATGCTGTTATACTAGAAGATCCGTTCCAACAAGAAATCTGGGTTAAGCTAAATGCCCTTCCGGAAGCCTCAGGGCTGTTATGAAGATTCCCTGCAACGAAGACCTTGGGTTACGGCGTGGAGAAAATTGGATACGATCGTGAGAAGCGAAGCTACCACCTACCATATTCAGCATAACCTAGGTGCTAGACCACTACCCTGGGCAAGTAATTTGCATTCCATTAAACCCTTGATGATCGGCTGCAACGCGAAGCTGCGTCAATTTCACCTGGAGCTCTCCTTTAAGGACAGACATTCCGAGCTTTCGATACACCGTGGGACGCTCTACCCTCTTCGGAAGCTATCGAACAAAGCTGGGGCCATCCTCTGAGCCCAACGTAAGCTGTCTGGATTGGCCATCGATCCGCAAGCCCGTGCTGTATCCAGCGACTAGCTGTCAATTAGCAGCGTATCAGGTCAGATCAAACTTTATTCTGCCGCAGGTGTGTGTCATTATATGATTACTTAACCTGAGTTAATCGTGTGTGCTTATCTGCTCCGCAATCTTGAGCTCGCGAACAATTTACTGAAACTGAGGTTATGAAACCTGTTTTGCTATCAATTTTTCAGTAGCCTGAAAATCACACTATGTACTGCATGTAGATTAGCATAACTGATGTACCCACCTAGATTTCAATTGTTGCATTGTGAATTCATAACGATATTACCGCTTTTAAAATGGCAATTTAACTTTTGGGAACATCAACAAACTATGTTTTAGTTCTAATCGCTGTATTTCGGTCAGTCTTTCTATTGCCTCGGATTTGAACTAAGTCGAATTTTAACGACCTCATATAGTTTTAAACTTTGTGAATGATACGCAAGCCGATTTGCTAGTAACACGAATTATATATGATTTTTTTTCCTTGTACCACGCGCCGTGCATATTTAAAGGCCTTTGAATACCGTTAGGCGTATGCATATCGAAATGTTGAAGGGTAAATTAGTTTATTTTTACCTGACCATTATAACTTCAGGTAATTTACTTGCGTTTTATGTTGTTGTTCTTTTTCAGGGTGTAACGAGTAGGCGACTCGTTCAAATTCTGTTCTAAAGTTATTGTTATAATTTTGTTTGCTCTGAATATTGCGATATTTCAGGGGCGGTCTTGAAATAAATTATTTCATGATGTTATCCAATTATATTTATTATTTGTTGGATGAGTACCTTACATGATTTTATTGTATTATCGCAATACATTTGTTATTTGTTGGTTGAGTACTTTACATATTTGTGCCTTGTAGTAGCAGAGTAAGTTCCGGTTGAGGCGATTTTGTTTTTGTCGAATATTATTATGGTGTCTGTAGAGATCTGAATTTATCTGTTGTAAGGCTCTGCCTGGATATAGCGCTGGAGTACGTGACAAATAAAACAGGTTCTTTTTGCATAGGTTTGGCTTTTTCTTCCTTGGGTTGTTTTGCAGAATCTTTCAGCTTTTGGGGATCCGACAAAAGGCATCTACTGTTGTGTCATTCGATCGGGAATATTAGATCTGGCGCCCTAGTAAGTACATCCGGTATTTTTACCCACACCCACGCGAAAGCTAGTTTGGCACACTTTTTTTACCAACGTCGCAAAACCCGGACCCAATTAACCATCTATTAACAATTTTATTATTTTTGGTAAGAAATACCCAGCCAAACCCATAAACTGTCGGACTTCTTTTACATTTCGCGGGTCTGAGGCATCTAACAGCGCATGTACAGCTGCGGAGATAAAAAGCGGGACACCAAATTTTTGCCGAACTTAAATTGTCTGAATGAATTCATTTTCGATGCTATCCCAAGCTTCTTGTACTGCATTAACCTGTTCGTCTTTGTTCATTGACACATGATGGAAAGCATTTCATAAAAAATCAGGAAGGCAACATTACAACGTTCAAATAGTAAAAAATGACCCTACAGAACTTGTCCCGGTTTATGTTTCCGCAACTGTACTTTGGATTTTCCCGGTCTTACGCCCTCTTTGGAAATTTCTTGGCCAAGATAATGAATAGTGGTTTCAAAG